>JAECUM010022148.1:0-33809 GCA_016617855.1 Megalonaias nervosa | reverse complement strand
CTCACCAAAGAGACACCTGATGACACCATCGACTCCAAGTGGTCCTACCTCCGAGACGCTGTGTACAATTCAACCATTACTGCCTACGGGAAGAAGGAGCGCAAAAAAATATCAACTGGTATGAGGCCAACTGGGAAGCGATGGAGCCCGTGACTGAGGCGAAGAGGAAAGCCCTTCTGGCTTACAAGGCTGCGCCTAGCCCTAGTACACTACAAGCCCTCAGGACTGCCAGGAACAACGCCCAGCGGACCGCCCGCCACTGCACCAACACCTACTGGCTGAACCTCTGCACCAGCATACAGACATCTGCCGACACTGGGGATGCAAGAGGCATGTACGAGGGTATTAAGAAGGCGACAGGTTCCCATCCTTCAAGTGCGCCCCCTCAAGTCCAAGACGGGCGTAGTCATCACAGACCAGGGGAAACAGCTGCAGCGCTGGGTTGAGCACTATCTTGAGCTGTATGCAACCCAAAACGTCGTCACCGACACCGCCCTGAACGCCATCCCAGACCTGCCAGTCATGGAGGAACTAGATACACCGCTCACCCTGGAAGAGCTCAGAAAAGCCACCGACTGCCTCGCTTGTGGTAAGGCCCCTGGGGGCGATGGCATCCCACCTGAAGTCCTCAAGAATGGGAAACCATCACTACTCCAGCCCTTGCACAAACTCCTCTGCTTCTGCTGAGAACAGGGACACATTCCCCAGGACATGCAAGACGCCAACATCGTCACTTTGTACAAGAACAAAGGAGACCGTAGCGACTGTAACAACTACCGGGGCATCTCCGTCCTCAGCATCGTTGGAAAGGCTTTCGCCCTGGTGCGCTTGCAGACCTTAGCCTTCCGCGTCTACCCAGAATCCCAGTGTGGCTTCCGAACCGGCCGGTCAACTGTAGACATGATCTTCTCACTACGCCAGCTGCAGGAGAAGTGTAGTGAGCAGCGGATGCCCCTCTATATCGCCTTCATAGACCTGACGAAAGCGTTTGACCTGGTCAGCCGGAGCGGACTCTTCAGGCTCCTACAGAAGATTGGCTGCCCCCACGACTGCTCGCTGTCATCACATCGTTCCACGAGAACATGCACAGCAGTGAGCTTCAACGGTGCAACATCAGAGGCCTTCTCAGTCAGCAGTGGAGTGAAGCACGGCTGTGTCCTTGCGCAGACTCTCTTTGTCATCTTCTTCTCCATGCTCCTCCAGTACGCCTTCAAGGACTGCAGCGAGGGAGTGTACATCCACACCAGGGCTAACGGTAAGCTGTTCAACATCGCTCATCTCCGTGCAAAGACTAACGTCAGAGGTTCTCATCCTTGAATTGCTCTTCGCCGATGATGCAGCCTTGACATCACACACGGAAGATGGACTTCAGCAGCTGGTGTGTCGCCTCTCCCACGCCTGCAATTTGGACTGACCATCAGTTTGAAGAAGACGAACGTCATGGCACAGGATGCAGACTCCCCTGCCACCATCGCCATCAATGGGTACAACCTCGAAGTTGTTGAGAACTACACATACCTTGGGTCCACCATCTCCAGCTCGTTCTCCATTGATGCTGAGGTGAACGGCAGGATAGCCAAGGCAGCAGCAGTTATGGCCAGACTGAACCAGAGGGTCTGGAACAACCCCAACCTCACTGAGAAGACCAAACTGCGCGTCTACCAGGCCTGCGTGCTCAGCACTCCTCTACACTCCTCTACAGCAGCGAGGCATGGACCACCTACACCAGCCACGAAAGGAAACACAACAGCTTCCACCTGAGATGTCTGCGGCGCATTCTGCGCATCGAGTGGCAGGACAAAGTACTCAACACAGAGGTTCTGGAATGCGCCAGCATGAACAGCATGTTCTCAATTCTCAGCGAGAGGCGCCTTCGCTGGCTCGGTCACGTCAAGAGAATGGATCCAGGCCGCATTCCCAAGGACGTGCTATACGGCGAGCTAGCAGAAGGAGCACGACTGACCGGACGGCCACATCTGCGTTACAAAGATGTCTGCAAGTAGGACATGAAGATGGCCAACATCAGTGTCAACGACTGGGAGAGCTAGGCTGAGGACCGCTCCGCCTGGAGCCTTGCTGTCAGACAAGGCGTTCAGAAAGCCGAGGAAGCGAGAAACACAAACCTCGCTACAAAGAGAGCCAGGAGGAAGGCGAAACAACAACAGCCTAAACATGCATCAACGTTCACCTGCAGGAAGTGCAACAGAGACTGTCACTCTAGGGTCGGACTCTTCAGCCACTCGCGAAGATGCAGATAGGACACCCAACCGGAAGCTACACCATCGTCTCCCGAAGACGGATGGATGTAGTTCAAAGGATGAGGATGCGAGAAAATATGGGTCATGTGACATTGATGGTTCAGGACTAGAAGTTTCATCATGTTCCTGTTCCTCGTCGGACTCAAGTGAGAATGATTCTGGTGCATCAGGAACCGGCAGTCCTTCTCAGCGGGATACTGGGCGTTTAGGTGATGGAATGTTTTGATAATGTACAGTCCACTTTGTCTTCTTTGACACAACTTTCCCAACTGTTGCACCATACAGAAGCAACAATTGCTGATATGATCTGTTGGATCTCTCCAAATCATTGGCACTGCAAAAGGTATAGATTTCCTTTACCTGTTCAACCACTGGCGAAGATTTGTTGCACAAGTGTTGCAGCATATATATGGGGCCCACCTCTTGTCCTAATATCCAATTTTGTAGTCAAAATATAGGTGATAGGCTTTCTGAACAATAGTGGTTTTACTACGGTTTGTGATGCAAAAGTCACTTCACCACAAACATAGCAGAAGTTATCTGCATGGTTCACACAAATACGAGGCATCTCTGCTCACTCTGGCACTTAAACAGAAATGGGTCCCTCTGCAAAATCAAACACTGGCAAAAAAGAGACCACGACACTGTATGATTTCTAGAGCTGATATAGGGCAATTTGTTCAGCAAAGTGATGCAGGCTTAGTTATGATTGCATTATCCATGACTTCTAGGAATAACGTGGTGCAACTCATATTATGTATGATGAACTAGCAACTTCAGATTGCATCATTCACTGTTTTGCCTAAAAGCACGTACTGTCCAAACCCAGTCATAGATTTATTTATAGATCCAGTCAAAGATGAATTTTAGTCATTTCTGGTTTAAATTTAGATCCCTTCCCTTTATAACTCACTTATTTTCAGCCATTCCCAAGTCAAGGGTCGTATATACTGACCCTGTATCATATCTTTAACACTAGAGCCAATCAATAATTTTAAGAATCATGTTCGTTCTCAGAGACCCAGAATTAGTAAAGTTTGACCACATTTATTTCGGAAGTATTTTCGCTGTAGACCCGTGTTATAGGAGGAAAGGATAAAAGTTTCTTTGTATAAACTGCGTGGTCATTTTCGTTGTTTTTTCTTAATATAGCGCCACCTCGCATTAAAATTAGCTATTTACCAAGAGGGTGAACTCGATCGTGGTAATATTGATAATTTTGTTGCAAACTTTGTATCTTAATCTCGTATTTCTAATAACTTATATCGGATAATATTTTTGTTACAATTGTTATGAGATTTGTTTAGATAACGCTATACCCTTACAGTGTTTGCTGCTTCCTGGCATACCAATTAAATCCACATACACTATTATAGTTCATCGGCACACATAGAACCACAATTACCAATATGAGGCTAAGAAAAATATTGAATTTCGTGTTGGGAGAACTTCAACCCATATTGATAGTGTTATCGCAATATCTCTAGAGTTTGCAGGGGAAGCAGTAGGAAATCTACTTGATAATTAATCATTATAAAACATTCCATATCAGCCAAGGATTTACATCTGCAAACTATTAATATTGCCATGACGTCTGTCGCTTCAAGGCACAAACGGTTACGGTCCATTAACATTGAAATAGATGTCCTGCAAGCACACCCTTGTTATACATCTATATAACTATGCAAATGATGGGGCAATAAAATTTTTGCCTATTATTTTCAATATATATTTAGAAGAAAAGTTTAGGTGGCCTCTACAGATTTAATCTAGAAAGTTTTAAGACACCCATCCTATGTACTTACTAGGCACGACGACACAAATGTCAAATATGCAACTGCATTGTATACTCCCAATGACTTGACCCTAAGGGCATACATTTTGGGTTGGTCCGTGGGACAAAATGGATGGAATGCGAGTACATTTCTTTCACAAACCAAAGAAAATACGTATTATATATCCTGTGTCAATTATTAATGCAATGTTTCAGTAAAATTTAGATAAAGATGTGATTTCACCAGTGACCTATATGAAACGACCAAAACGAGGACAAACGTTAAGTGATGACACTTTTGTATATGTTAAATACTTACCAAAGCAGTAGGCAGCATGAAAGTACCAATCCAACCGCCAATTATTAAAATACCGCAATTCCCGTAGATTGTATAGCATATGCGTTCCACAATTAATAACTTCAATATTAATCTCATATTGACATAAACTATATACAGTCCTTACACAAACTGTGCGAGTAACTTTTCCTTCGCTGGCCCGGGGTATTATACCTTTTGTGAAAGAAAAAAAACAAAGAAATGAACGATAGCATGATCTGTTTTAGTTTTGTCGAGAAATATATAGTTGTAAACATTCTCTTAACCGTGACATGCATAAACAACTCTTATATTAGTATTTGTTAGGAAAATGTTCAATTAAAGATATTTTGTTTTGCATTTTATGACATTTCTCATTCACATAATGCTATACCTATTTACTAATCATTGTTTTGAGCAATTGCAAAGTAGACTAAATTAGTATAAGTTGAATTGATAGCATTAAACTTTGGGCAGGGACTCACATCAGCAGAAAATTAGAGCATTAACTTTATGCGATGTGACCATTACTAATCAAAGTTGTTAAGTGAATTATGCAAGTTGATCATCTGAATTCTTCTTGGCTTGAAATGTAACATACAACCAGGAATAACAGTTTAAAAGAATCGGTTTCATAAAAATTTGAATGTTTTTGTTTAATCAATTAATAATTTGTATTGTTTCAGCCAAGAATACCCCATCAACAGCTTTTAACAAGAAAATATGTTTCTTACCTTATATTTGCAGCAAATATTAAACAAGATGACGAAATTATCACATCTCCAGTCTAACCAAAAGGTATGTAAATCGAATGTAAGGAGACAACTATTTAATGAAATTTTTATATATGGACTGTTTGCATGCACAAAACCTATAGGGATGTAACATGAATCAAAACAGTAAATGAATGATTGATGACTGAACAACCGAGCATATATGTACGCATAATAAAACTGAAATCGTCTGAATAAAAGAAGGAATATTTTAAAGCCCTTGTTTAAAATGTGTAGCAAATGTGGCAAATATGCCTTAAACTGTTTTGGACTGTTGCCCAATACCAAGCTATAGTTCAAAAATGAATGACTGTACATAGAAGCGGACACAAATATTACACTTTAGTAACTGGAACAAAATTGAATAACAAAAGGCACCTTTGGGCCACTTTCCTCTTGTCCACTGTATGCACGTTTAATAAAAATATGATGAACAGTTATTTGGACTTATGGTCCGGAAAGGAAAACTCGGACAGTGGATAAATGTATAAATAGAAACAAATGTTACAAATACTGAAACACAGCTACCTTTCATTAGAAAATAGGTGTGGAAAACATCTGCTATGATACACAAACACATATTTATGTTATGTTAACAGCCAAAGTTAATTACTAATTTGATTGTTTTCTCTTTCATATGAGCTTTTTCAAAGATCCTATTGAGCACATCTCAAAGATCATCTTTGGAACTAATTATAAAAAGAATATGAATAAATTGTCCAAAACAATTTTAGAGGATATTGCTTGATATGGCTGCGTACGTAGTTGACCACGTAGTAACAGTCTTAAAACAGGTCTTAATTTGAAGCTCTCACTTTTTTTGTTTTAAAAAAGACAAATTTGAAATAACTCACCATTCATCCAAATTGGATAATCAACTCCGCAAGAATCACCACCGACATGCAGGCTGCTAGGATCAATTGGCATGTTTCTTCTACCAACGTCATACCATCCTCTAGCTAAATTCCAATCAAATAAGTAATACCCAAATTGATTTGCTGAGTAATTTGAGGTTCTTCGATCAATGTCATTGAGGGTCATATGGGTTCCATCACAGTTTTCTCCTGTAAAGAGTGATTATTTAAAGAAAATGTTTTAAGGAAGAAAAGCGGTCTGTCTGTCTGTCTGTCTGTCTGTCTGTCTGTATGTATGTATGTATGTATGTATGTATGTATGTATGTATGTATGTATTCATACAATCTGATAGGCACAATCTGATTTAGAATAAAGGTTTTCCTTTCTGCATGTCCAACAATATCTTATAGATAAATAACGATTTCTTCAAATGACTCTTACAAAATCTATACTTAACTGAAGAATTATAATATGCTGCTGTAAATTGCTTTTATAGGGTATATATGCGCAATAAAATCAACAAAATCTGAATCACTTAAAGGAGTCTCGAACATTTAAAGTATTAAAATGTGAAAAAATTAGCAGTCATGTTTTGACCTTCTCAAATTATTGAGGTTAGCAGCAACTTGGACATGCGTGACGTCTCCACAGAACAAATACACGTCTAGTTTCATTTGTTGTTCTCATAGCCTCAGTTCAATCTAAAGCGAGACATACTTGACCAGAATACTTGCTAACTTGACCTTAGGAATCAAACATTGTGGAAAGTACATGCATATATTCTTTTTTATTTAGATTTCGATGAGACTGCTGACACTGTTTCCAACTAAAGTGTGTCGATTACTCGCTATTGATTTTCAGAACAAATGTAGGAATGGACGCGTTAGAACAAAGCAGCATTTTAGTTGTTGGACATGTGAAGAGATGATTACTGGATGCAGAAATTGCACCAAATCTAAAGGTCTTTGCTGGGTATAGTAATCCCAGATCGTTGTGATCGGGCATTTGCACTATTTCATTTGGAAGAAAATTATGACTGGATAACTTCTTTCCGATGGGAAACCGGGATTTGTCGACACTCTTTTCAAAATATAGGTCAGTTTATTTACTCAGATAGGTTGACATTTTGCACACGTTTGTCATTGGGCTGGGGTGCAAGTAATCGGTTTTAACCCCCGGCCTTCTATTCATTGACCGATACTCTTACTTTCATTAATAACGATCTCCAATGTGGTATTTTGGATATGTTTCCACATAAGTAACCTTTTAACACAATGGATGCAACATTATCCGTAGCAAGACCAAAATAAAAAAGGGTCCCAGAATCGGGACAAGGAAAATCCATGCAATTTCAGCCATTCAATGAAGAGAATGTTGTGCAATAATTGTATGCGCTTATTTGGACGAATCGTATTTATATAAATAATATGATAACATATTCACACAACAAACATATTAAACTGCACTCACTGTATGTAAAGTGTACCAACTATGTGATAATGTATTTTCTGTTTGCAGTTTTCCATTAGAAAGAAAGAGAAAAGAAAAGTTGATCGATAAAGTAACATATTTATTCTTCTCTGACATAAGAGTATTTAAGGTATTACTGCTGCTTTAGTATACACTCTATTCAAAATCGATAATGTTATGCTTTCCGATCTAATTGACTGATTTTTCATGCAGTTAGTCTATAATACAAAAGAACTATAAAATGTTTACATGACAATCTTAACCTTCATATGCGGGAAGGCTTCAAACAAACTTTGCACAACGGAACAACATATTTCATCTTGTTCTACGTCTTTATAGGATCAGAAATATTACACTAAATCATTTCTCGTGAAAGTACCTTTAGAAATCTCCAGGAAGCACCATAGACATATTAACAAGGTAAGCGTCATGTTTCTCTCATCTGTACATGCTGAAAAGAGATTTATTTTGAAGAAATATAGGCAGTGCTCAGCTGGATTTCGTAGTCAACATTATTGCTAATAATGTCCTTGTTTGTAAATGCTTTTGTTGTAACAAGAGACAAAGCTCTTTGCTACTTTTTGGAAAAAAACAAGACAAACAGTACGATAAAATACGGATCAAAGTGGCCACCGTTTATTAGATTCACAAAGAGACAATTTAATTTTTCATCCTATAGGCTGGAATTACATTTGTAACTGTACACAATTGCTAGACACTTTATGCACGAGAACAAATGCATTATTATATGGCAAACAATGGGGTCTTCGTTTGAAGAGAATTAGTACTGAAGACCTGAGTTACTTATAAGTAAATACTCCTGTGATTTGCGTAACCGTAAACGTATCGAAAGATATGAATAAATTTGTCACTAAAATATGTAGATCACTGTGAAATTGATTACTTAATAAAGGAATCTTACATTCCCGTCAAAACATAAGAAGTGATCTTCATAAAATATAGCTACATCAAGATAGAATGTTAAACAAGACAAGGATGTATGTGTGTACGCATGCATATATGTATGTATTTACGCTTTAAAATATTCAACTATTTATAATTGCATTTTGTGCCATCTATTTTGCTATTAACTTCACATAACACACAATAATTCAGTAATGAACTACAACTGTGTTTATGCAAAACACAAAATTGGTTGTTAAGCAGAAATGGAAAAATCAAGGAACTTTCAGAGTAGCATTGATGTTTCACAAAGCATACATTTGTATCCGTCTACCTATTCCAGGTATATCTAAAAATACCGTATGACACAGCAGGTACTGACGGGCAATATACAGTCAAATGGGTATATATATATATATATATATATATATATATATATATATATATATATATATATATATATATATATATATATATATATATATATATATATATATATGAAAATTGTAGAGTAAGGTGATAAGAAAAGTCTTTTGGATAAAATAATAAATTGGTGACGTATTTTTTGTTTCTCTAATTTCAAGCGAAATCTACAAAAACAAAGCTCATCGGACGGATACCTAGAAATAGGGAGGCTAAATATGGATTTATTTCTGTGAAATCGTACTTCCACATATACACCACTATATAATTTACTTAAATTATTTTGAATATGACCTCTGTTTTTGGCACTGCGAGTTTGTGATGTGGATGTGCCCCTAAACAGTTGGTTACGTCATTCGTCGTCCATACAGACACTAAATTAGTAAACAAATTGTTATAATAATTAGGTCTGTAAGAAACCATTCTGTGCATAGTTACTTTGTAACCACTAATATAAGTAGATACGACCATTTGTATGGAGGAAATACGTAACGTCCTTATGGATTGTCTAGGATAATGAGAACTTTGTCCCTTTAAGCTCTAAAGTTGAAAAGAGAAATAATAACGATCTATAATACAACATTGGGTAAATCGTTTTCTTGTTATGCAGGATGCTGCTGAAAAAATGTATACTTCCAGACCGGTTAAACCAAACATCTAATATTTGAGGTGTTGAACAAGTGAATTGATACTGTTTGATTGGCAAATATAGCATACATCTATTTGGTATATTGTACTTTCCTACCTGATAAAATAACATTAACCTGTAGGATTGGACATTATTCCTTGAAGCATTGCATGAAGAGCAATCACGTCACTTCATGCAATTGAGACAACGAGATCACCGTATTAATGTTAGAAGGAGAAGAATTATGAGAAAAGAAGAAATGTTTTGAAGTTCTACCAATATATGTATCGGCCTACCTACTTAAAAACGGGCATACTTTCGCACTGGTACATCCGTACCATGATATGTCGTCCTTTAAGCACCCCATTTTTAGAATAGAGGAAACAATACATCGTTAGATTGGTTGGTCTGGGAAAATGAAATCCCATTCTTGGTGTCAGGATCTGTTGACAGGATAACTGTATGTCCTTGATCCTATCTACAAAATGTGATCATGCGGTAGGAATTCCCAATCCATGCACGTGCACATGGTGGATAATATTATTATTGGAAACCTAATTTGTAAATAAATATTCTTGCCCTTTTTTAAAAGAATATGAAATGAGTTTCAAAATACTCACATTTTTTATATGGAGGATATTATTAGTTATGAGCAGTTTATATTTTCTTTACGTCATTTAAAATATAGTGATAACCGATGATGTGACCACTTCAACCAATGAGCTCCACTGCTTGAAATAATATGACCTAAACTCATTATGAATGTCGCATAGTCAATGATCTCCTCAATTGAAGAGACAGATTTTGTTTACATAATTCATCGAGCGAGATCCAAGAATAGAAAATACACGGTTTAATATGGATATTCTGCTTAATAATAATAATAATAATAATAATAATAATAATAATAATAATAATAATAATAATAACACAAATTATACTTATGAATTTGGCTCACCGATTCAAGTAAGACAACCTTTTCATCTGATGGACCGGACTCCTGCGAAAACAAAAGAAACATGTAAGACCCATATGTCATGAGTGCAGAATATTCAATTTATGGTTACAACGAAATTGAAAGTTATCACCCGACAAAGAATGATTCTTTAAATCTTTGCATAAGAAAATATATCTGACGTGAATTTCCTGCTATACCATATTTTTTAAATTACGCTGATGTCCGTTTGGATGAACCAAAACAGACAAGTGTATATTTTGGGTGCACCTCTTCAAACATGCAGCTACTAAAACATATAATTATCTTGCGTCTATGGTGACAATTGAGGTGTATTCATAACGTACAGTACTCTACAGTGATCAAAGAAGCACGTTCCTACATGCTTCTTGCAAATAACTATAATTTAGCTTCCTAAAATCCTAATTCCACCCTGGCATAAAATACTAGTGGTATGAAAGTAATGATACAATGTCGGGATCGACACAAAACTGCGAATATGATTTTTATTAAATAAGTTACATAAGAGAAAAAGATTTTTGAAAATCTAAATTTATTTGCCAATAGAAACAATATGATTAAGAAAGTTTGAAGTCCTTGAGTAGATTAGTTAGCACGATATGTTCGGAAACTGTTTTGAATTGCGCCGCTATCGTTTAATTTTAATAATTATATATTAACTTGGTCCAACCGCAGAAGCCGTAATGAAGATTTTGTATTACGTACCAGGGATTGCAGCTGGTGGGGAGGAGATAATATCAAGAGACATGGTTTGGCTTTGTAGGTTTAACAATATTCTTTTCAATACATGATAAGGTAAATACGGCGGCCAGGATATTTCCTTGAGGAAAAACCCGGTGCGTGAGTGTGTGTGTTTGAGTGTTTAATACATAGTATAAAAAGATAAAGACAAAGCTACAATGGGTGCCCAAGCTGGCAAATGCACGACTTTATATGCCTAAAGCAAAGACGTGATGGAAAACATCCCTCCTATTCGGCATGAAAGCTTGACCAAAATAAATAGAGAGAAATACGAGAGAGCATATATTAATAAAGTTTCTATAAAAAGACAACACTATTTCGTTATTTTTTTAATCGTCACTTTTGGTAATAAGAAGAATCTTCTCTAACACAAAACAAAATCACAATCCATTAAACGCTATCTTAAAAATGAACGCATTTACAAGGTTGACAATGTACGTCAAACGTGACTTCCAATTACCTAAGACACTGTAATTTTGTCATCGATGCACAACTCGTTTGTGCGCTGAAGACATGATATAACCATAATGTTCACAAACCCATCTTTCCACTTCATCATCATTTATACTGTAGATACTGTCAGAACAAATCATTAAATATTCTAACGGATATCCAAGACTACGTGGATGAAGAAAATAATATAATATTGTCCACACACCCCGGAATCGGAGCCGTGTCAACTGATATTATTGAATCTAGTTGATACGGAATTTCTTCCCATGAAATCACTGCTGCGTCTTACAGAGTAGGTGATCCATAGGAATCAGAATAGTCGACACTATGATCGTTCGTAAAGTAGACCGATACCCAATGGGTTCCTGGTGGATGATTTTCGTCTGTGTTAATGGCATAGGCTTGAATGTCTTTAGGCTTGTGACGGGGATGTTCATTAGCACGCACCACATGATTCCAAGAAGAGGTGTACGAAATGGTGGTCAGAAGGCAATGAAGTTCCAACGTGTCCTGTCTTCAATTCACACTTGACGTTGTCCTTGAACAGGTCTGTCAAATAAGGCGATGAACCACGGCTCTTCTCCGTGATCTGGTGTAAGAGAGCATCGTTACATTTAATCTCCAGTGATGTTAATAGAGGTAAGGAATGGTCGCTCAAGTATGTATACTACTGCCTCAAAATCTTAATTTCGGAGATTAGACTCCAGGATTCATACATATACTCTTCGACCTTTTCTTCTCAACTCATCATCATACGTATTTGGTGTTGCATCCGACTGAGATGATCGTTTTGACATCACAGACGTTGTTATTGGGCAAGACTTGTAATTATTTCAGCAGGGTCACTAGTAAAGAATTATATTAATGGTCGTTATTGTTCTGACCAAATCGACATCATGACTGTCTCTTTGTATATTTATTCGGGCTCAACCACCTCATCGTTGCATATTTCCATAGATTCTTCCTATTAAATCTCTGTTTCTAATAGTCTAGAATCACTTCTTTTAAACTGTTGATCTCCGGAGCATTGGCAAATTCTTCAGACAATATGATGTTCACCAAGTTGGGTAGAGCTTTTGTAAATGGAAGTTCCACTCGAAGTTGGCCGAGTTTTATAGAATGGATAGGTCAATCATCGCTGCCTTGGTCTGGAGTGAAATTCAAACCCCACAAAGCATATTATCCTGCATAATCGTGGTACGCAATGCAGTGACTGCTGTTGGTACCTAACTGTCCCATGACTTTAAACAGGGTAAAGTATGATATCAAATAATTTTCATCAGCAAAATTAGGTTTAAAGGATGTTGTACACATGTACTGAAACTCCAAACGATTTTGATATATGGATCCACTGAATCCTGCATTTCTGACGAATCTGCAATTTGTTAACCGTTTGGGTAACAGTCTTTGGAAATATCATCTTCGATCATGGATCAGAGTCCAAAAGCACTGATACAAGTTTATTCTTCAACTCGTCGCGTCGGATAACTGGCTCGAACGTAAAATGTGATTGATGTCATTCCCAATTTTAGGTAAAACGTCTACACGGCGCATGTAATGTGGGTTTTTTATGACGGTTTTGTACTCGTTAACATTGCCCATCAAATGGAAAATAATCCTGCTTCGATTAAGTCTCATACCTATATCCAACCGTTCAACATACATTTGTCTTGCTACCACATATCCAAAATCAAACGATGTATTAGTTATAATCTGTGCTCTTGTTTGATTTTGTTTCCACGATCGTTAAATCCATCATTTTGAGGATATTCGCCTTCTGTCAGGTCTGTGTCGTTTAACGTTTCCATAGTGTCATATTCCATACCACGGAAAAATCAAGATGTGTGTACCTGGCTTCGTTTTTGTACATCAAGACATTTTCCTGTAAGCTCGTTAAGGGTACTTATTCGAATTTTATATTCAAGTACAAATCAGCTTCGCAGAAAAAGAATGAATGAAATTGTTGAGGGAGCTACTCTGGCATCGCGGTCTGTATTGGTGTTGTCCATTTTGAGAACTTTGACTTGACTGCTATTCAGATCGATGTAATCTTCGGTATGTCTTTTCATTTCAAATTCGATGGGAGCTGATGTAGTTAAGAACGTCACGGGATGAAATAGTAACCATTGGGATTCTTGCATCGTCATCATGGTGGGTAGCATACACACAGATTTAGTTCTGACTTGGAACATTCACAAGATTATATGTGCATCATTTTCAGTTAGTAAACAAATGCGTCCAATTTTCTGGCTCTCCTTTTCTTCTTCTTTTCTCTGAATGTGTTTATGAGATCTAAATTGGTCTGCACGTCTCTTTCTTTATGATGTGGCATAGAAAATGACGCAATGCCTTGACCGGAATTTATTGGGATGTCTCGGTGACCCAAAGGTTTATCCCAGCTGAAGCAACACATTTGTGTCTGCTGCTATGATGACTTCGTCAGGACTTCGTTTGTCGATGAAGACGTTTTGAAGAATTTTATTTTCCTTGCGTCCAAAGCGACATATTTTAAAGCATGTGAGCCTCGAGTCTCCATCCGTTGTATGACCGGTGTTACCGTATGAAAAGCTGATTCTAGCATAAGTCCTAAACCGTGTCTCCGTTGGCGAGAGACTCCGTGGTATACAAGATATGTGGGTTACAATTCACTAGACAGTCATTTTCAAAAATGTTGTTTCAACTTAACTTTTCCTTTAGAAATTGGAACACGTTTTCCTCCGTCTCATTTTATACAAATACTGACACTGTCAAATTAAAACTTACTGACTTAAAGATGCTGTGGATGTACAAATTTACAGTGAGTGTAATACACGTTTTCATTTTCGTTGTAAGCAGTAAAGACATAATCCAATTTGAAAGGAATGAATGTGAGTAACGGTGTGTCTGTGTTTCCCGCCACTTTGTATTTTACAATATTGGAGTGCGCAAATATCAAATTCTTTGTGTGTTGTTAAACAGAATAGAAAACAACGCAATACAAAAAAGAGATGGTCATGATGTTACCATTTGTTAATTTTGTCAAGGGCTCTGTTAAACTCATCGTTGAAAAGAGTGCCAATTGTTTAGACCAGATGTTAATGGAATTCTCATATATTGGCTTGGAATGGTGATATGGTTTCCTAATAACCATGATCATTTTTGTCATAGTGTTCTTGACGGTAAACGTGGTTTGATTTCTGTTTCATGCGGGACTTGCGTAGGATGAATTATTTTTATCAAAGCTAACTCCCAAATGGTTGTCATGATACAATTGTACTGCTCGAGGAGACTTGATCGGAAAACAGAATATGGTGTTGTTGGGAAACACATCAATAGAACTGATACTCGGTATTATTAAACAAAATCTGATATTCATAATGCGACGATTCTGGTTTCCGAGGGTTCACTCGATTTCAATTGAGAATGATTTTTTAATATTCCAAAAAGGCTGATGTTGGTTTGACTTCTGGCACTTGTTCGTAGAATGGATTTGTTTAACATGCACTTTGCTTGTTCTTGTAACCGTGATCTCACCTCCGGTGAACTTACACGTTTACGTTTGGTTTTAGTAGCACAACCTAATTATTGAACTCCAATTATTGGGTTCGCTTTTCATTATCGTCTTGACATCTCTAATATTAGGTTGAGCTGTCTCGTTTACAGCATTGTGGAGAAATAGTTGAAGACGTCGCAACACGTGATCGTACCGTTGTGAATTTGCGGTTCCTGACAAATCGGTTCAATCCATCAACGATTGCAATTCTTGTTGTAACTGTTACATCTCGTTGAGATTAGGATTTGGAGGTAAATGATATGAGCTAGCGGAGTGTTTTGTTAGTGCAAGGATGAGATCCGAAGGTGGGTACACGCATAGCATCCCTTTTACCATTAAACCAAAGATAAATATGCTGCATCCATTTCGCTGGTTGATCGGTAAAGCATACAAACGACATCAATTCTGATGGTATTCGAGGAGTGGCATGGTCGTGCTTCATCGATGATACCGCAGGGTACTGCATCGATCTTGTCGCAAGGCACATCAGCTCATTTCATTTCCTGACTGGACTTGAAATATGTAGGATGCCGCTGTGTTGAATTGACCAGTATCGGTAAAATTGTACTGGGCTAAAAAAATTATCCATGGTGTTCTTGACGAGTCCCTGACTTGGTTGTTGTTGCTGTGTTGACCTTTTCATCGTATTAAAGGTCGGCGTCTGTACTCACAATGAAGTGTTGGCCTTGGAAGTCTTCCGGGTTTTATACTGTAGCTCTGTGTGTATGGATGGTGAAACTTTGTGGTCTCGATGTCTCACTCGTTCCTGGTACACAGTATGAGAAGCCTTTTCTAAAAGGCGACTGCCGATTTGGTGGTTTTGTAATCTGAATTGATATTTGACCCTATCGACGACACTCGGAGCGAGGAGGATATTTAGCGTTACGGGGGCTGTCATCGATATGCTACAGTGATAGCTCACTATTTATAGTGACAGGAAGTATGCTGGATAATGTCTAAAATTGTTATCGTCACATTTTCAGTATGACATAATAGATGTTTCAACGGATAAAGAGCCTATACCAGTCACAAAGTTAATATTTTCCCTTGTCCTTATCAACACATTTGTTCCTGTAAATAATTTATCCCCATAAACGTTTGACCCTATAATACCATCCTGGTGTTCCACCTATGGGCCCCTTTAATATAGGATTTCATATATGACACCAACAACACTATTGACCCTATAATACCTTTCCCATATTAAGCCTATGAAAAAATTTAACATATTATTTCTCATACATTCCTATAGTGGCACATATTGAGGTAAGTTCTAACAATGTTACTATGTCACCCCATTGATGTCAGCCACTTGTATCAATATCATTCCTTCACCCCATAAACACTATTGTCCCTATATTAACATTCCTGTGCTAAATAGATGGGTTCCTATATGATATCATCTGACCCAATAGAAGCCCCTGCATGTTAACCTATCGGTACTTTTTTACTTATGCTATGATACCCAAGAAGCCCATACATATATGTCAGCAGTATTCACCTTGATCGTAGTCTTTTTACACGTTGGTAAAAAGCTATGAAATATAAGTTCAAAATATCTAAGAAGTGGTATATACACATTTAAATTGTACAATACTTATCTTTTTAATAACTGATCTAAACATTTGATGTATTGCATGCGTAATGGATGCTATTCATTACATCTATTAAAACATATTGAGAGCTCTTCTTCTTCTTATTGGGTTTATTTGCAACTTCGCACAAAAACATGTATGTATTTGTCCTCTGTAGAACGTACAGTAAGAACCAAACTTACAGCTGTTAGTTAAGCAAATATAATTGATAGTTTAAATAGTTATTTGACCAGACTGTTTTGAATCACTGGTAGCTACTATGAAGTTTTCATATTTGCTTCTTTTAACATTGGAAAGTGGAAGCAAATATTATGTGAATATAATTGTGATTTATATTTTAAATCTTCCCTACATGAATGTAGAGTATCTTGACTGTTTTCCTATTACGAGACCTCCTTTTTCATTTCATTATAGTCGCTAAGTGTTCAACAAAACAATAGGCTCTTTCCAAAAGGTTTCAAAACTAATCGAGTATGTATCTTAAAGCTAAGTAACGTGCAAAATATCGACTTTTTTAATCTTAAATGCTGACTAACACAAATGGTCATGCGTAATAAGCAGCGCAGAGCTTGAATTATTAGAAATGTAGTGAAATTCACGTTGCTTTATAGCAAGTAAAGTTCAAATCTGCATCGATTGACAATTTGTTTAAAATCAATATATCTAACATTTCGAAGTTATGACGGACGCCGATAAAAGCAATGTCATGTTGAGTTTTCGATTCACCAGTCTGATTAGAGTGCTCTTTCTTTTTAAATTAATCTGTTTTGTTTTATTTTGTTCTTGTTGTAACATATTTTTTATATTGGTAATTCTCTCTACAACGAACTGAAACATGTTATTTTATATTTCGCTGCTACAAAATGGACTAGAACACAAACTGTCTGTATGACATACACATGTATCGGCGCATGTAAGGTCCATGTATAACACGTGGATCTCTATTGTGATAAGATTATATCGAACAGAGGTTTGATACTTTTAAAAAAAAACAATGTATATCCCGTAGAAACATCAATGTTCCATGTGTCACAATGATCGGGTATAATCCATTATTTTTATTTGCAAACAAGCGAGGTACATCATAGAAGGATATTAAAGAATCTGTACTGCTGGTAAAATGCATGAACTTTCGTATATCCATGCATGTAAGGAGGTAGGTCGGAAAGTATGTTGCAGCACTTCCAAATTTCCTCTTCCTCCTCCTATTCATCATCATCATCATCATCATCATCATCATCATCTTTTTCTTCTTCTTCTTCTTCTTCTTCTTCTTCTTCTTCTTCGTGTATTAACTTTATTTCATTGTTTCAGTTATAGTAAGCCACGTATTTGTACGACTTTGATTTGGTCTTACGCCATCAATAAATGATATTTGTTCAATCTTGCCATTTAGCATTTCGACACGTAACATGAATAAACATCGATAATGTTATTTTTAGTTAATTTCTACCAATGGTAAGCTATGTCTGAGTGGATTTGGGAAGTTAACTTATATTTGTTTGCATAGCATGCACGCTGTTTTAGACAGTAAATTATAAATATACTTTTCTCAGTCGGTAACTATCAAACAAATCACACCCTGATAAGCACTGTTGGTCTACCGTATATTAGATAGGCTTTTGTATCTATTTGTATCACAAAATACACAGATATCCATTATTTAAAACAATTTATATTTCATGGAATTCATTTGTTGCGTATTGTCTTGAAAACATATATTAAATATCAGAATATAATTTTTAAGTAAAATAATTCTATGCATCATTCATATTTTGAAAAGTGCAGCAGATAAAATGTTAACTTATTACATCAAATATTATATTTTCGTTAATCTTTAATGTACGCATTAACATTAGACACTAGATTTTGTTCACTTTTTCTCTTCAGACAATAATTCCGTACAAGTGGCACGTCGCTTTCTGGTAGACATAGTTTATCTGGCGATTAACGTTTGAAATATTAATTGACGATATTTCATCACAAACGTCTAAGTTATAATTAGTAGCTTTATATTAAGGGCCAGTTAGATAGTTTGTAATGATGCAACCGCTTTAACATCCTTGATTTAGAATGACTCAAGATCAGGAGATTAAAAGAACATCCTATAACTTCCAAACAATTGAAAGAAAGAGTATGGCTAAGGTCCATACTCTTCGCCAGAAATTCGCTATCTCTACAAAAATTATAGGTTTACCGCGCCAAGGTCAACCAAACATGCACATTAGGAATGGGCGAATGATACGAAAATCAATATTACCGAATGAATTCAACAAGATAATATTTGCATAAGGATAAATAACTTATGTGTCG
Organism: Megalonaias nervosa; assembly: GCA_016617855.1. NCBI lineage: Eukaryota > Metazoa > Mollusca > Bivalvia > Unionida > Unionidae > Megalonaias > Megalonaias nervosa. The sequence continues at coordinate 14,799 of JAECUM010022148.1, read as the reverse complement.
TTACTTATATCCATCAACCTTATAATTATTAATTTTAGCAAATGTGTGGGATTGTGGAAAATGGATTTAATAATCGAAAACAATGAAGAGAACATAGACGGATTTGCTAACGTTTTTATCCAATAACGTCATCAAAATAATTAATATTGGATTCATTTCAGATCCTCCGAATGTAAGTTCGAAAAACTAAAGAAAACGCTTAGTACTACGCGAAATATTGTAATGCATTAGATGAAACGAACAGGTTACAGATCATTCAGGAATGCTAACTAAAGTTGGTGTATTGTGTGATAATCCCTCATTCGGCTGAGATTGAACCTCCTCCTTCATGCGTTCATCACGTTTATGTCCTTTTCTCCAGGATTGATCATACTATACCCTTCAATAAATTGATCAAAGTTATACCGTTGGTCTTTTCTTAAAAAGCATCCCTCCTCACCCCTTAAAACAAGCTCGTTGATTAGTTAAGCATATTATCATGATTTTCTGTAAAATATTTAATGGATAACTGAATCATTCACCACATCAAATAAGGCAGTCCTCACAAGGTAGAAAACAAATAATAGCTGCTTATGTCGCAAAACCCCGTTTTAATTGCACAGAAAGGCCACATTACAAAGTTATATTGAAGATACAGTAACTCGATTAAATAATAAAATTGCCTTTGTCTGTAATTAAATGTACCAGTTAGAAAATATTATTCATAAACAATCTCTAATAAAAAATATTTTTTCAAACTGAACTTAAAATTATCATCTACTCATTCATCAAGACAAGCAACATTACACCGGAGACGAAATTTTATATCCAGTAATGCTACAAAGTCTATCAATCTTTTGGGTATATATTTGCCAATTGCAAAGCATTACTACCGGAAATAGTATTTAAAGTACCGTAAATATTATTTAAAATGTCAAGCGGAATATTTGCTCCAGGATATTTTATCATGTTGCTAATATAATGCAGTAGTAACAAATGCCAGAACTCTTAAGAGTTGTACAAATAACATCTAACTAAATATGTAAATAACGAAATCTAAAAATGTTTGCCGGATCCATAAATTGTCATCGACTGCGAAAATTTCAAACATATATAACAGCTTTGTAACTGTAGTTATATTTTCAAAAACAAATACTGGTCATCAACATTTACTAAAACACTCCACCAAATGCATTGGAAGATGTATCAAATAATAACTATGTTTCGGTTTTTGTGGCAGTGGTATAGGGTCTTAGAAAGTTGCTGATGCTCATGCATGTAAAGCATACATTCCGGTTTCGATGTGCAGTTAGAGCTGGAAGTTGTTGAGGAGAGGTTTGGTGTCCTCGGAAGGGAATGGGAATTAGTGAAAGAAGAATAAACAACAACAAATACAATAATATTATCAACAACAAATACTAGTAACAGTGCTAGGAATATTGCCTCTACAAATAATACTAGTACTACCACTTCTACCGCTATTACCACTACTGTGTACCACCACTACTACTAATACCAAACTGCTCCTGAGCTGCTAATATTGAAAATTAGGATTAGAAGAAGGAGGAAATGATGATGATACAAAAACTGACTTACGTAAGTCTTCCTGCTTGAAATTCTTTATGAAGTTTTCAGTACTCTTCTTACTGTTAGCAAATGTCAAGACGATTATTTACTGATTGTTTCGATTGTTAGCTTCATATTCTGTGTAGTGTCTTTGATTGCTTGATCGTCCTTTGCATGACAATAAACCATGGAAACGACCAAAACTTCCTTGGCCAAAAATAGCTGTGAATGAAATACATGGCAATCCCCGTATTAACTAGTCATGTCTAACATTGAGACGGTTGCCTAAATAGCAACGGTTATGGCAAAAAAATAATTTTGACAATATAAATCCGAAAAGTGTTTACCCTGGTGAAGACCCCACTTGACGAAAAATTGAATGCCTCATACGTAGTGTTCCAGGTACGATAAATTGACAACATCATACGATAATACACCATTTTATGCAACAAAATGTAAATGTTTATTGTGCATGTTAATATAATTCATCTAGGTTAACATGCTCTTGTTACAGAAAAATGTTTTCAGTGCCAATAATCATGCTTGTTATTACGTTCCTGGTGTCTAGCCGAACAATACTATGAAATATACACTGTGAAATATAAGCCCTGACTGAATTGTGTTATTAGAATAAAGAGAGTACTCACTGCATCATTAAAAGTTGAATATAAGGCAACATAATGTGTTGTGATTGATCGAAGATGAGAAGAGTATTTTGTTCTCTTTTAGCGTTAAGTTTCAAAAATATATCATAAATAATCAATACATCGGATGTTATTTTCCACTTTTGTTCACTTCACTTAGCATACATTTCAAAGATTCTTACATTCGTACGGTAATTTAACAATTTAGTTAACCAATATAAAATATTTCTCGCAAATCCGATAAACGCCATTCTGGGTTTCTTACTTTGGGTATTTTTCTCTATGTCTAGCTTCTAATTTCCGTCTAGCCCAATGTCAACCAAATTTTGTTCAGTACATATAGTAAGAACCACCTATCTTTCGCTTAGGATTATGTAGCATATTATAATTATAAGTATCAAATTCCATATATATGTGTTAGTAAATATTACCTCAAATAATCACCGAATCACTGCTGAAATATTTTGTATCGTTCTTGATTACAAAGTAGACCTTTCTATTAAATCGGCTAGGACCGTATATATTCATCAGAGTAAATGTATAATTTTGTGTTGATATATCTGGACTTATTTAATTACATGTATTTTCTTTCTTTGCTTTCTGTATGATTATTTGAATATTATCATTTACTAGAAAAGATACCCGTCTGGAGACTGATGAAAACGAATTGAAAACTTATTAATGGACACTAGGTCATCGCATGTAATTATCATATATCTGGAAAGAGTTGGTATCATGATGACGACACACTTAAATTTACTTTTCGCTTAAATAGTTCAAAGCTTCACTTTTCTCAGATTTATGTCTTATAAACTAATACGACAAATTAACAATCTCTAATTTCTCATCCCTGTTGCAACAGAGACAAAGTTTACTGTATGAAATGGATGTGTATGATCACCAAAGTACAGAGAAAATCCCAGTGTTAAATGTGACTTCGTTCTGCTGATATTGTGTTTACATAAGTAAAGTATTCAATACTTCCATGGTAAGTGAGGTGCTCAAATTTCAGGTGAAGAGAGCTGAAGATGGGAAAATGTGGAGAAGAATAAAACAACGTGCACCAATTGTTAGTTAATTAATGGCGGAGAGAAAGAAAAACAAAGCTGTGTAGTGGAGACCAAAGTGGTGAAAACAAGCGAAGCTCAATGAACGATCGGAAAATATAATACAGTAAAATGACATATGTTGTTGTACTTCGTGCTTACATTTATTTTGAAGGCTTTATATTTGTAGCTTTTGTGCATTTAGGTTTACAGTTTTCGAACTTTGCATTAAATTGACACCTTAGTAGCCTTTATTGTGCTAAGGTGTTGTAAAACACAACTAGATGAATACATACACGCTTTTCAATATTACATTGTTCTCTCATATCCCAAAGCAAGCAAAATCCAATGTCATAGACCTACTAATGTGGTATAGTAAAATAAAATCGTATAATGTTTCTTAAAATGTCATGTTCCAATTTTGCGGAACATCACCTTACAGTTTTGAATGCAGTTGTACACGATAACGATCTAGCTCATAGCACATTCAAAAGTTATAATACTAGAGAAGAAGGAAGAATAAATATATTTTTGAAATTAAATTGTGACACAAAAGGTTACACACAGTTAAACCTATGTGTTGTGTCAAAGCATCGAAATTGCTGTAGACTGAAGATCTCTGGAAAATGAACTCTTCAAAGGATGAATTTATCTTGAGCCATAATGGCTTTGATATTAATCTTAACTTAAGCAACTATTGTGCTTCATTTTGGCACTGGACGGTTTCTTTTTACCAAACTACTAACCACGAACTTACCCACCACATTCCAATACCATTGTCGGTTGATCAATATGTCTAGTAGTTTTTCATTCACTGATCAAGGTATTAAGATACCTTAAGTGGGAGGGAGAGAATTGATTATGGAAATTACATTACATCTGCTAAGCGCGTTCCTATTATTCATTTTCTTACTTACTGTTTTTTGTGTGCTTCCCTTCCCACCCCAAACCCCCTTTTATAAAGCGTTTTAGGTAGAGTTTATTGACTAAAACGGCGAGATAACAATATTTTCACTTTTATCTTTTCTCTTTCTGCACATTTACACAATAGCTTAAAATGTCAGAATTATTAAATTGTCAATCTTTACACAGTATGTTTTGCTAGCACTGTTTTACCTAGATTTGTATTTGAGCCCTTGTTTAAATATAACTTCTCTTCAGACTGCCTTCGTAAACAAGAAACAATGTTATATTTGATATTGGTTAAAACAGAGGTAATTAGGATACAACATATCAGTTTTCTAGAAATCATTTACTTACAATACTTGCGTGGAGAATTGTCTGGTCTTGACACAACCGTAACATTTAACAGTAAAAATGCTTTGTTTGAAAAGGAATCCAACACTAGGAAAATTTGCAAAAATATCTCCCAAGATTCCCGTGTAACATGCAAACAGTCTAGTACATCTTAAAAACACTGACTCTAGAGACGAAACATTATACATGTTGTCAATAAAATTGAAAACCGCACTACTTTGATAAACAATTTTCACTGATTACTACCCTTTTTAGGGTATTCCTAATATGACCGGCACAAGCATATTATATGTATGTACAGCTGCCTGCATAAGTATAGGTTTTCGTATTTCATAGATCGTATTCTGTTTTTACTTATAAGTTGTTTATGTTTTATAAGCAATCTGTCTTTGCCCTTTCTGCAAAAATAAGCAGTAATGCGTGTTCGTCGAATTGTGTATGTATATGGAGATGAATGTCTGCACATTTACATACTTAACTCAAGTATGGAAGAAATGTAGTGAGAATAAAAACTAGCTGGATGCAACTTGTTTTTATTCACTTTGTTGATACTAAGTTCAAGCATCATCCAAATAAATTAAACGAGATAACAAAAAGCTACGTCCGTACGAAAGCATTGATCTATGGATTGTTATACAGGTGAATGGGTATACCGACGGATGGATGGATGGATGGACAATACATTTGTATGTAAGAATGCTGGTAGATCATTCATTCTTTTATGAACATCTGCTTCCTAATACTAAATAATTTCTTTTCATTCTTTCTCTGACATATCTCTGTTTTACTCTCCGATAACTATCGTCTTCTCTTAGCTTTTAGTTTAGTCCTGTAACTTTTTTCTAATCATAAGTATATTTATTTTTGGTTGTAGTAAATATAGTTGATATAGTAGTAACCTATGCAGTTAACTAGCGGCAAAAGTAACAGTGATAATTGCATTAGTAGTACTTGTGTTGTTGCTCCATTTTCTTCTTTTCTTCTGTTCTTCGTGTTCTTAATCTACCCTATATGAAGTTCTTGTTGGTTATTTTCCCCAGGAACCAACCGTACAATATTTGTCTATTTCAGGCATTGCACGATGTTCACATTTCGCTTTGAAATTTGTATCTGTGGATAATTATACAAAATGTGTTGTGAAGATGGATCATATTGTGGACACGTGTAGATTTCATGTTTAGTGTTGCAGTCCTTACATATATATGCTTTGTTGATAATGTAAGAAAAGGCATTCTGGTTTATGGTGTATCTGACCTAAGAGAAAACGTATCCCCATATGACCCTCCCACATCCCAATTCAATCGTCCCTGTTCGAATATAAATAGTTAAATATTGCTGTACAATCAGTGGATTATTTTAAATTTCAATACATCAATGTCATCGCTAATAATATTGCTTAATTATGCATACGATAACGGTAGAAAAACCATTAATAAATTTCATCCAATCCGAATATTATTCTACCACTACTAGTATTAAAAAGCTGCTTATGTCTTTTGCTCCTTACTAATACTCTGTATTGTTTTTCTCATTACCCCAAACTGTTAAAATGTTTATAATAAATCTTCAGAAACTACTAACTCAACAAGAAAATAAACAGGAACAACAACAAATACAATTTACTTTTCTGCCACTACAACTACTACTACTACTACTACTACTACTACTACTAAAATGACTACTGCCAGATGGTTCCATTTAGGGTTTTATTATTAACTGATTATCATTTATTTTACAAGATGTATAATGATTGGCAGAAGTTTGTTCAAACCAGGAAGACCGTGCATTACCATGCACGTTTCTACACTGACTTTGGCAAATTATTGAAGGTACATAAATTTATTTTGTCATCGTTGATATGTACCCTGTTTTGTACTATCGGTATTACAATAGGCACAGTGTGTGGCATTTTATTCTTTATCTAGGGGTTAATCTTTAGTTTTCGTTTGACAATAAACGAAGTTGGCGAGGGGTGAGCATGGCGACGCAGGATATTTTACAATACCTTTAGAGAGCCTATCATTTTGGCTAGGATCTTTAAGATAACGTACTATATTAGATTACATCAGATTAGTTGACCCTTATATGTTGTTCACATGAATATCACGAGAAATGATAATTCCATATTATTACAAGGTACACAAAATTTCTACCAAGCCCCAAATAGCTGTATTCGTTGTGCGCATTGGGCCAGGGATTTAGTAGGTTTCCGGAGTCACCTGAAGAGATATAATTTAAAAAGAATATGTTTTCTGTTCATATTGTACAATGATAAACCAATACATGATTTTCCTAATCACAATGGGTAGATAAGTCGCATACAAGTTTATGAAGGTGTTGCTTGTAAGCAGAATTATGGATAAGATATGTTATGTTACAATAATTACGCATATTTTGACGAATTCAAGAACAGAAAAGAAGATATGGCGATATTGCCCTCATATACCAAGCCGCTTTGTTTAATATGACAAATTTAGTTCAGTCAGTTTCAGAAAAAGGAACGTTTACTATTTAGTTTCTCTATGTAATCATATGCAAACCTTGTGCGATACTGATTAATATCATTACTTTTATTATATCAGCTATATATGAGTGTATTCTGTTCTGAGTGAATATATGATACAGTGGCAAAGGACAGATATAAACTATAAACGATCCTTCGTCAAATTTTCGAAAGAACACGTTTATAAGATGTTTATAATAAATACTTGCAAATAGAATGAAATTTGCAAGTTAAAGAATTTTTATTCCATTACCGTTATCACTTACAATGAATGCGTGTGGCTTTTGACTGCTTTTGCCAGCAAAAAATACAGAATAAAAAGGAACAAACAACAATCTACTTGCATGGTTCGACGTTTTGTTCTCAAAGTGGCATTCAAAAGTGGCAGAGTAACCTAGAATTTATAATGTGAAGACGAGACACTATATACAACTGATATGGCCTGAACATACTTATTCAGATGAAAGAGTTTGTGTTTGTAAACATTTAACATGGATATATCTGAGTAATGGCAAGAATAAAACTTGCGATCAATCAATATCACATGTACCCGTTTTCTGTGTGGTTCTTATGACGTATGTTAATGTCCATTTTGATGAGTGTACAAGCAAAGGGTCGATAATGCATATTAACAAGCGACGTCCGAACGTCGCATTGACCTACTTTGGCATGGTATTGTAGCAGCCTTTAAGATGCATGCGCATACATATTCTCATGACTTTACATGCAGCAGTCTCTCAGAAGCTGAATAGAACGTAAAAATGTACATAGTCACCGGAGCATGAACACTAGGACACAGTACCACTTATTTACTATTATTGAGGATTAAATCTTATAATGTAGTAACATACAAAGCATCGTGAGATTACAACCAGCATTGCCAAAGAATCTGACCTTATTGTAATATATAATCATTATTACTGGAATGTGAAACGTAGTTCATAGTTATCTAACTTTGGTGTTTCCTTGTGGTACCCACCAACTGTATGTTTAAGATAATTTTCCAGACTGTAGGGGATACTGTCTTAGAAATTGACTTAACCATAAAATCGTTTACACTTGATAAAGCCAAGCCAGAAGAAAGTACTGCTTCCGCCTCCACCGACAAATGAGGACAACAGTATTAGTATAGCAACTACCTCCTGCTTATAGTGCAAGAGAGCTGCTCAAATTTGTACAGAAGCTTTACATTCAATATCATGTAATTGCACCTAATGAAAGGTTTAATTAATTGCAATCTCTTCCTTATCTCTCGTCCTAAGTTACCAATATAGATGTACTTGATTATTTAGACGAATGCTTGCATATTAATCAAACTTGGCAACTCTCATTCACCCCACTGCTTTCTCTCACCCTAACACAAAGAAGATATTAATAATATCATTGATATATTTTACCATATACCTATTGTGAAATACTAATTCATGAACTAAGAATAAAGTAAACTCATATCGCGTTAAAAGCCGTGACCGATGACATTATTATAATTTATTAATCCAGTCATCAATAAAAATATTCATTCATTTACTGTTACTTTCCTCTCTTCTGAATGTCCTAGTTCCATATTTTCATGTAGTTTTAAATACACCTAACCGCTTCATTACTTAATGTTAACATGTAGATGTAGTTTATTACGAGCACGCCTCTTTACAACGTCCTGTTTTTGTTACCAATGGCTAAGAGTTATGACAATAGTGATGTCCTTTTCTTTCAGTTAAGTATCAGGCACCATTTAGCAGTGAGTGCGTAAATATTAATTTATTATAAAAACAAGCCCATATCTTTTTGTCCACGGAATTTGATGCAGTATACAGTCTGTATATGGTGAAAATGAAATGACACTGACACTTGTGAATTATCCTTTTAGTGAAAAGGAGAAATGGATTTTGAATAAAACTTCGAAATATTGAACATTATTTCTTTTTTAACACATGCTGTATGCAAATAATGTGTATTCTAATCAGTCCTGAACAACATTGACAGTAGTTCCTAAAATAAAAGTACGAAGGCCTGCAATGGATATATGCAGCATTTTATGATGAAGACAGCAACATAATTGCTATGTATATTGGTAATAATAATATTAAAATGTTAGTCCGAAACATTATGATATACCCGAAATTAACAGGTCTAGAATTTTCCTATTTATCTACTCACTTGTATTTCTGTACCTGCTAAACAATCTATTGGGCCAGAATTGACAATTTAATTTTCTCAACATTATTAAATAATGAATTTAGCGTTTCTTTAACCATTTTCTTGCTATCCTCATAATAGGTTCATTGGAAAATATACGAATTTGACCTAACATGTTCATTTATTTCGATCACCAGCCACATTGAGCTACCTCGTTGTATCTTGGTTTCTAAATCATCCATTTCTTTGTAATTAACTACACTTTACAACGATAAAAACTGATCTATTCAGTCCAGTGTACAAATATCATTCCAACAACAAAAAAATAACTAGTTACCACAAATAACTGAAAACCAATCACTAAATTAACATTATGATGTGCGTAACTAATTGTACTTAATGATATATAAGCTATTTTTATATACGTGGCCTTTTCGTCAGACCCTACAATCCAATGTAGAAAAGCACATGGATATATGCATGAATGCTTGCCATATTTACCGTCTTTAGGCATGTTGTAACCAACTTCGTTTAACCTTCACGATTAGAGACAGTCGTGACAGCCACCAGAAATGAGAGAAGCACTAGCTCGTAAAATATAAAAATGGTGACATATCTTAACTTTTCAGTTTATAACTTTCTTAAAATTTATCTTTTTCTGAATTTGTTTCACGTTCTTGTTTTGCGGGAAGTGCCTTCATACTTGCAATCAAATTCAATATACATTCCATGTATGAATACATATAATGTTTACTTTGGTTGAGTAGTTAATGGCAAATATTTTTCATTATCCTTAAATGGGTATTAAGAACTAAAGACGGATGATACGCGACTATATAAACTTTAGCGGGTTAATACCTATATAAGTACATACCGTGAAAGATATGAAAACAAAAGTAAAATGTAAACAAACAAATAAATCCTTTTATAGTATTTTTTTACGATTGTTTTGCAGTTCTCTTTGCTATTATCAGTACCTGTCATAAATGTGCTTTCAATATGGAACGTTTGATAGCCAACAGGTATGTGTGTGATATGTATATCAGTTAAGGAACAGGGTTCACTGGTAGAAGACCATTATGGCAGCTTCCATTGCTTGACATCGTGATGTTTGCAACTTACTATGTACGCAAGTCACATTGCATATCAAAAATGTTACATTCCTTGCATCTTGACTAGTCTTCATACAACATGATAATTATAACGCAATAGCTCAATGCTGTCTCATTGCTGCGATAAATGAATACATTTTCCTCAAAACAGATTGTACCTGAAAATTTTAATGACAGTTTTCAAAGTTAATAATACATAACTTTAAACCCTGTACATACTACAAGTAATCTTTTATTATACCACACACACCCACCCGTTAAGCCAATTCGCATTACCATTAGCCATTAAGGACATATTCGCATGAACCGCATATAAAATACTTTTAATAGGCATACGACCAAGTGTTTACAATGATTAAAGTGGAAATAGCATGTTAACACATCGTCAAATGATGTAGATGTAGATATAGTGTGGGGATCTTAAATTTATCCAGATTTGGAGTCAAATGCTCTGTCACTGGGATAAAAATATGCCTATGGTCTAATGGATGCTACCTATCTATATGAGTCTTTCGTATATGAAATATCACGTCCAATATTTCCATTTCCCATATATAATATTTATTTTAAATGGATTAGTAAATTAAATGCGCCTAATAATCGTTTGAATTTTCGACATCATTATGGGCATAACTAATGTGAGCCAGTGTTGGAAACATTCCATAAATCCATTCAGTGATATTAAATCATATTAGACATTACTGACCAGATTTCACGAATCGTTGTCTGATACTACAAGAGAAGACAATGATTAACATATGGTCTGAGCTAGGTATCTTTCAAAATCATGTATTGTTGTTATGTCTTTGTTGGGTTTTATTTCTTCCTCAAAATGGTGTGGATGAAAAGACTTATTTTTATATTTCTGCTTTAACATGTACAAGACCAAGATGATGATGACGATGATGATAATGATGATATTACTATGTTCACTATTACAACAGCAAAGCAGATAGACAGAGCACCGCTGCAGCATTTGCAAATCATGAAAACATGAAGATGGCATAATTTCCCCACACAGATTCAAAGTTCATGATAACGATGATACTTCGAGAAACAAATTGAAGAGGAGAATGAGTCATATAATATGTCATGTAAATAATGTCTTACTTAATATTCAAAAAATAACAATTGGGTGGAATTATTTGATCGTTTTGCCTTGTCCAACTCGTAATTGAGCCTACAACGGTAGCATAAGTCTCAGGTACTTTAATGGACCACGTCTACATCATCTTATCAAATAAATATGCAAATAGTAAAATAACTAATACTGATATTAGTGACCACTATCCTAATTTTCTCACAATAAAGGTAAACTCCAAGGCACAAGGGAACAATACATACACAACTTAGACTTATAGGTTCATCGAAATATTCAATGAAGAAAAATGTATTGATGTCCTAAATATAGCCCAATCAAAAATAATCCAAATGTTTTACAATATACATGAAGTGTACGGGGTATTGAATGACGTATGTTACAGTTGTAGATTTTTGGCAGGTACCATTGAAAATTCTTTTCGCAGAATATATGGTCCAAATTAATTTCCTTTGTGACTGAATTCATAGCATGAAGTCACGGTAACAATTCATGACAACTAGAAATCATGCAGAATATCAAGTATAGATAACAAAATATAGTCTTATTTAAACGTGTAAATGGTTGTCACCACGGCATCTCCATACATAGTATCTACAACCAAACACGCGCGTTTCTTTTTCACGATCAACGCGGTTGTTCTGGTGATTGTATCTCACAACTGTTGCTCCGATTCGATTATTTTTTCACCTCGATGACATTGAGGGTCTTTTATAGTTCGTATATTAATACTTCAAATGTGTTGCAAATTGAAAAACTGGAACACCCTGTCCAGACTCATCACGTCCATGTACAAAATGCACAATCATTTCTAGCCAATTGCCCTTTTTTCTAGTACAACTGCATGCATGATGAAAATATATGCATGGGGAATCTTTAAATCTCCAGCGATGGTGCGTTCAATGGGTCTAGCATCATTTTCATTTAAAAACTCACTTATTATGGCTACATCGTTAACCCTAACTAACATGTCATCGAATGACTATTATAAAGACAAGTGAATCCTTGTTGAATAACAAACGATATCTTTCTTTCCTTAGTTGAGACAATATTGGTGTAGTTATTCGTTGGAAAATGTAACCGAGGTGGATACACCTGTGACTCCACTTCGTCGGTTTGGAGTTAATTTATAAAAGATGTTTGTACGTCACCACATGTACGACCCAGTGCGTTCCAATCCTATCGATGAATTCAGGTTAACGACGTCGGTTTCCATTGTGCTTTGAATCAGGGATCTGAGTTTATGAGTTTATCACGCATAAAGACACGTCAGAAGCTTTTGACTGACATTGTCATTGCTAACAAATCACAATTAATGGAGAGAACATAACCGAAGACATTTTCCTTGTTTATGCCTAAACCTCCAACCACCTTTTTCAAAGTCATTTCTGATGCTTTTCCTGCGGCTTTGAAAACTGCTAAGGCAGGTTATGCTAACAACGCTGGAATCATTGCAGGGAAAGGAGATATTCCACCGGTCCTTTGCAATTGCATCAACTCTGATTTTGGATAAAAGTAATGCCACTGAGGTGGTATTTAGTTTTGTTTTGGCTAACCACTCTGAAGTACTGCCTGTTAAGTTTCCCGGAGAAAGTTTCAATGTGACAACACAACTTATTTGCTTTATTTATTTTTTGAAAGCTAGTTTTCACTAAAGCCGACCTTTACACATAATTTCATGATGCAACAACTTGAATTATCAATGTAACAGCTTAAATTATACATTTTGTACAACCATATCAATAGTCAATGCAAGTATGTATGTATGTATGTATGTATGTATGTATGTATGTATGTCTGTAAAGATGAAAGGTTTTACACATTTACTTATTTAACTGAGGTATGGAAACACAGTGAGAAAAACGATGACGCTGATCCAACTCGTTTTAATTCACATCGTTGGTGATAAATTCATTGACCATCCTTAAGGAAATAAATTAAACGAACCAACAAAAGCTATGTCCGCACTAGCGTATGGGTGTCTGTGTATGTGAATGCAAATACAGAGGATGGATGGATGGACAATATATTTGTTTCGTAAGGATGTTGGTAGTTTATTCTTTTATCAACATCTGCTTCTCAGGGTTTTTATTTCCGATAACTGCCCTCTTTTCGTAGCTTTGTAATTGTCCTTCTAATTCTAATCATATGTGTTATAGTAGTAGAAGACGATACGCAGCAATACTAGCAGAAGCAGCAGAAAGAGTGGCAGTTGCAATAGTAGCACCTGTGTTCTTGTTGCATTTTCTTCCTTTCCTCTCCTCTTTTTTCAGTCATATAAATCTCATCATCATCATCATCAGTCCCGTAGTCTGGTAGACCGTTGGGGCACCGCATGAGACCAAACAACCAGTTTCCTCGAATTCCTCTCGATTTTTCGTCTTTCTCAGTGAGTCGCTCAGTGTCAAGTCTGTCCACTCCCGAATGTTGTCTTCCCACCTCTTTCCCTGCCTGCCTCTCTTTCTTCTTCCTTGTACAGTGACTTGCAGGATTGTCTTGGCAAGTCCTGATGATCGTGAGACATGCACATACCACTGCAGTTTACGTTTTTCACTGTGGTCAGGAGGTCTTCGTGAGGCCCAAGGGCTTGTCTGATCCTTTGCCGTATTTCTTCATTGGTGACACGGTCTTTGTATGAGACGCCGAGGATCTTTTGGAAGCATGTCATCTCTGTGGCCTGTATCATTTTCTCTAAGTCAGCTGTTATGGTCCATGATTCACAGGCGTAGTGAAATATGGAGATCACCAGTGAGTGCATCAGTCTGACCGTTGAACTGAGTGCGATGTTCTTGTCGCTCCAGATGGGCTTCAGTTTTGTCAGCGCTGCTGTTGTCTGCACAATCCTGGAGAGTACTTCAGGCTTCGATCTTTCATCTCTTACAATTGCCCCCAAATAATTGAAGCTGTGGACTGTTTCTTGCTTCGTACCTTGGACCCTGATGTCAGTGCTGATGCCCTTGGTGTTGTTAGTCATCATTTTGGTCTTCTCTGCACTGATTTTCATGCCTTAGGCTGCAGAGGTTTTGTCGAGACACTCTATTAAGCTATCTAGTTCTTGTTTATTTCTTGCTAGTCCATCAATGTCGTCGGCAAAACGTAAGTTGGTGACTGTTCTGCCTCCGATGCTGACTGTTCCTTCATGCTTTTCAAGCGCGTCAGCCATGATTCTCTCCAGAAAGATGTTGAATAATGTGGAAGAGAGCAGACAGCCTTGTCTGACTCTGACTGTCGTTCTGAACCAGGCCCCTATGCTGACGTTGAAGCATACTGCACTGGTGGCCTTGTCATAGAGGTGCTTTATTACTGTAATGAGGTTGGCATTGATGTTGTACAGTCTCATGGTCGCTCACAAGGCTGCATGTCATACCCTGTCAAATGCCTTCTTGAAATCCACAGATCTTGCTGGTGTTGGAGGTACTTCTCACACAATATCCTGAGGTTAAAGATCTGCTCTGTT
>JAECUM010022147.1:0-27891 GCA_016617855.1 Megalonaias nervosa | reverse complement strand
ATCCAATATGTCTATATAAAACCCAATATACAACCCAATATATCTATATACAACCGAATATGTCAATTTGATCCCAATATACAACCCAAAATGTCGATATACAACCCAATATATAACTGAATATGTCTATATACAACCGAATATGTCTATATACAATCCAATATACAACCCAATATGTCGATATACAACCCAATATATAACCGAATATGCATATATACAACCCAATATGTCTATATATAACCCAATATGTTTATATACAATCCAATATGCAACCCAATATGTCTATATACAACCCAATACATCTATATATAATCCAATATGCAACCCAATATGTCTATATACAACCCATATATGTCTATATACAACCCAATATACAATCCACTATGTTTATATACAACCGAATATACATCCCAATATGTCTATATGCAAACCAATATATATATATATATATATATATATATATATATATATATATATATATATATATATATATATATATATATATATATATATATATATATATATATATAGACACACACAGACAACCCAATATGTCTATATACAATCCATATACAACCCAATATGTCTATATACAACCCAATATGTCTATATACAACCCAATATACAAGCCAATATTTATATATACAACCCAATATGTCTATATACAATCCAATATACAACCCAATATATCTATATACAATCCAATATACAACCTAATATATATATATATATGCAATCCAGTATGTATATATACAACCCAATATGTCTAAATACAATCCAATGTGTCTATATACAACGCAATATACAACCATTTTGTCTATATATGATCCAATTTGTCTATGTACAACCTAATATGTCTATATACACACAACTCACGACATGAAGAATATTTATATTGGCATAGTCTGTGATTATCTACATAAAACTGAAATATTATATACGCTAACCCACCCCACCCCACCCCGGCAGCTATGATCACTGTGAAGCAATCCCAATTTGACGCACGTTTATGGTTACTGTGAGCTAATCCCAATCGGACAGAATTTATATGGTGACTGTTAGTTAATCCCAGTCTGAAACGATTTTATGGTCACTGTGAGCTAATCCCGATTTGGTCTCAAAAACAATTTTGTTTCCAAAGGATGTGCAATTATTTGGAGACATCAGGAAAATATGACATAATCTCTCTCTCTCTCTCTCTCTCTCTCTCTCTCTCTCTCTCTCTCTCTCTCTCTCTCTCTCTCTCTCTCAGATATAACTGCATTATCACAATGATGTAAACAGTAATATCAGATTCTAAACATCATGACACATAGGCATCCTAGTGGTTACTCTAGCCTTTGGAGAACCTCCCCCAACATATATAAAACATAGTAAAATTTGGCATCTCTCTTGAGGGTATTGGAAGAAAAAAGAGTCACTGGAAGAAGAAAGAAATTGGCCAATGGCAGATTGATACTAGCCTTACTATTCCCCATTTTTTAATATTCTACTGAACTGGGCTAATCGCAATGTCTGTACTGCATAATCCCTACTCTAGAGCTGGGCTGATCCCAGCGACTGATTAAGGAGTATAATCAACGATCAGGAAGTGATTGAAAACCAAGGTGATGTCAAGGGAAATTGTTGTAAGTGAAAGAGTATTCGAATCGGGGATAAGACAGAGTCCAAACAAATTTGATATTTCGAGGGAAAATGTGACACGTGGGAGTCCCAAAAAGGATGACATGTTCGACGCAAGTTAAAGATGCAAATATATGTTGCATATGTGTTCTGCTCTCAGCTAACTGTAAATATAGAGAAGGGACAAAAATTATTTGCTATTCATATAAGGTCTTTCTAGACGAATTTGATATTTTGAGGGAAAAAGTGGCAAGTAGGAGCGCCCAAGAGGATGACATGTTTGATGCAAGAATAATATGTAAATGCATATGTGTTCTTCTCTCGACTAAATGTAAATATAGAGAAGGGACAAACATGATTTGTTATTCACATAACTTCTAGTATGTTGTGCAATTGTGAACCTAATGTATTAAGTTGTATTTATTTGTGCTGAGTTCACGAGAGGAAATCAATCCCTAATATAAATAACCAATAATTAATATATTGATTTATAGGGACCGAATCGCAAAATTAATGTGCACTGAGTGAAAATATTTTCCATTGAAGGATCTTTGGGATTCCGTATCACTGGTCCTCTTTTGATGTAAAATCTCGTGGTGAAAATCAGTCACAACTGGCCATTTGTAACAGATTGCACCACCCTTCCAGGAAGTTCATATTCCGTCATGATCAACGGAGATCCGTTTCTGTTCCTTGTATCTATGTCAATTATTTAAATGTAAAACACACTACCAGCCCGTGGTGTTACCTTTGAAACAAGACTGTTTAGTCACTTTTGAAACTCACATGAAAAACATTATCTATTTTATCTAGATAGAAATACGCCTTGATAAGATAATATAGTGCTTGTCCTTTTCTATACGTAGGCATTGATGCAAACAGACATATAAAAATACATTAATGACATCACCAGTGAACAGACATATAAAAAAGACATTAATGACATCACCGGTGAATTCAGCTGAATTTTACAATCATAACATGACACTTTCAGCAAGATTTAAATGTGCTAGTATAAGACTGAATGGCTTTTGCAGTTTCACCTAAGTAGAGAAGCTTATTTTAAATTCTGCCCATTAAAGGTAGAATCCTTAAAAAAGGATCAATTACTCCAGGTTGCCAGGCGACCTGATCTCTCTGAGGCTATGGAATCTTTAACGAAGTAGGAAAAAATAAATAAAATGTTTTGGTCCAATATCTGGAGGAAAAGAATTGTTTGCATAAAAGCCAGTCAGTCTCAAACTAACACATTTAAATCTCAATCTGGCACAACTTTTAGGAATCAACATTCTTATAAGACAGATCAGAAAGCCTTATATTTTCCTACGTGAAGAAAAGGCATGTTAGTTCGGATTCCTACAGATTGAAAAATAAACAACAGAATCAATACGGAGCTATTCCAACTGCTTTGTTTCTATGAAATCAAAGTCACGATATTTTATTGAAAGCAAGACATGTGTTGGGCCAAACAAAAAACAGTTTGATTTCTTTATTGAGTATTAAGAACCATTCGTGTCGAAAGTTTATATATCACGTATTAATGACTCTGCCAGTCATAACCCTATTAAAATTTTAAGGGAGACAATAGCTTCTCAGAGACTCTTATTATAATGTACTTTGCCTTTTTTTCTGAGACGTCTTCTTCTAATGGGTGTTCTTTTTTATTGAGTAGTATGCGGATGTGTTAATGTTTCTCTCCGTTGTGTACATTTGTCATCCGACTTAGTCCCAGAACCCGTGACAATCGGAACCGTGTTGTCTTTACCCATACAGGTAGATTCTATTGAAAAATGAATCCATGATCTATACCCAGCTTGTGCAGTTACTAGAACTATGGCAAAGAAAGGGCTGGAGAATATTACTAAAATGTATTGTTTAGCAGACATATTACTTGGTAAGGCTTTTGATGAGGTCACCTCTGTTCCTGGTATCGATTAATCAACAGGTATCAATGACACCGATCATCTCTTTTACTATTGTTACGTGTACGCTCTGTAAATTTTAACAAAATGATTTATTTCCCTAGAAAACAAGATAAAAAAATATGAAATAGGTCTTATGGTTTGTGAATATAATCCAAATATTAATCCTAGAATTGAAAAATATAAGTCCTATCACTAAACAGTTCTAATTGAATCCAGGTTCGAATCTCGGTGACGTTCCAATATGGAAGGTGATGACGTCAGACGAGGTCGTTGTACCGATGGCAACAGATCCTCGTCGAATCATAATTTATAATGTTCCCGTTTAGAATTCCAGAATAAATTTCCACTGAATGTCTTTCTCCCAGAACGTTTATAAAAAAAAGCACTTGTGTAGTTTTCTAGAGAATCAATTATTAAATTCCAAAAAATAGATGAACCTCATTACAATCTGGCATCAACAATAGAAACACCTTGTACCCTCAAGGTGTAAGATACGACTGAATAAATCTACTACCAATTGGCTGTTTTAAGCCTCGATTTTGGATCACATGGTGGCTCACGTGACGGGTTACGTGACCACTAATTTGAACAGCGCAATTAAAAAAAAAAATGCAATTTAACACGTAGGCAAGAATAGCCCTATCTAAGAATCAGATTCTCACGCTGGAGAAATAAAAAAGAAAGGCTGTTTACAATTCAGCTAACACGTGGGCCAAAAATGACCTTGGTAATAGCCAATCATTTTCGCGTAGTGTTTGCAAAATCTATGAACCAATGTGAACTAAAATAGTGCTTACGTCATACTTTTACGTTCTAATCAGACTGATATTTGTTTTTCAAAAATATCAGATCCCGTCAAAATAATCATTACAATAAAATGTAATGAAACAACAAATGAAATAAAAAGAATTTAAAAACTAACACACAAGTAATTAAATTACATATACGTAACACTATTCATTCTCTCTATTCTAACCTGAGCGAGAAATGACAATAGCCCATTGTCTAACAGGAACAATATCCTGAGATATCATGTTTCTTTCAGAGGGCTTTCACCGAAACTGAAGCCACAATAGTACATGTTTTTTATTTTGTTGAAATGGGAACCTTATCAGGATATGGAGTCCACCTGAGGTACCCGCTAGTGACGAGTGGTCAGTGGGGTATCTAGTTTTTGTTCCAAAGTCGAATAGAAATGAAATCTTAGCATCGCCCATAAATCTACTTTGGCTTTTAATTTAGGGGACAATAAAACTTAACACGAGATGTTTAATCATTTGTACTGGTCCAAAAAGTGATGTTTGTTAATACTGTAGATCTTGATTCACCTGTCGTATGGTAGGAAAATCCAATTACATGATACCCAAGTCTCATCAAAACTATTCCTACACTGTCGAACCATTTGACAGAATAATAGTAGATTGTGTCGGTCCCTTACCAAAGACTAAGCCTAAAACGAAATAGGATATGGCAGAAATACAAAAGAAATGATTTTTCAGGCTGGTGAAAGAGTTCTAGTTATATTATCCATACCTCAAAATCTTATTCAGCTTAACTGTTATGGTCTTTAGAAAGTTAGGAAGAAACTAAGTGACTTAAATGACGTATTTAATATTCCTGGGATGGTAATGTTAAAGGAGCATTTTGGTAGAGATCTTTCTGTTAATCATGAAGTCAGTTTAGCTGTACCTGTCACACACTGTGGTGACTTAAGCGATATAATACAATCAGACTGTTGTGACTTTGGTATAATCAATCTTCGGAATTTGAAATTGTCACGACCACAGCTACAAGAAAATAGTGAAATAAAACAGCTAGTGTTTGAATATGAGCACTTGTTTCCCGATGTTCCGACAGTAATAAATAAAATCTACCATGACGTTGAAATTGTGGACTCTAGAACTGTGAAATAGAATCCGTACATGTTGAACCTTCACAAACAGGAACGTGTTTGAAAATAAAATTCAGGCATTTGCTGGAGAATGATTTCCTAGAACCAAATAAAAGTGACTGGAGTTCAACTTGTATTTTTTGTGCCGAAACAGATAATGCTTTACGCACTTGCACCAACAATAGAAAAGTGATAACTGTGACCAAACCAATCGATGACTGCATTGATCAAATTTGAAATCCAACATATTTCAGCAACTTTGATCTTTGAAGGATTCTGGCAAATTTCACTGTCGGAAACGGCAAAAGAAAATTTTGTTATTCGTAATTCCAGATGGACTGTATCAATATAAGGTGAATGCATGTGAGATGAAAGGATCGCCTTGTACTTTCAATAGATTAATGAACACGATTACATCTAACCTAGATAATTGTGACTCTTACATCGATGACATCATAATCTACAATGACACCTTAAAAGATCACTTGCAAACCATTCGGAACTTCTTTGACAGATTCAGTGATGCAAATTTGGCTATTAATTTTAGTAAAATTTAATTTTGTCGTGCTTGTGCTACATTTCTAAGTCGTACCGTGGGACAGAGGTTAAGGCTATAGAAGTTAAGGTTAAAGCTATCTCTGAATGCCCTGTGCCTGTCAGTAAAAAGGAGCTTTTGCGATTTTTCGGTATAGCTGGATATTATAGGAAACTTTGCTCTAATTTTTTTTTTTATTACTGAACCTCTGAGCAATTTGTTAAGTTATAAAACTAAGTGTCATTGGCCCAAAATATGTCAGGAGGGTTTCGATAAGTTAAAGACAATACTTAAAGAGTGCACCATTTCTTTCAGCTCCAAATTTCAACCAGTCATTAAAATGTATATTGATGCAAGTGATATTGGAGTTTGTGGAGTATTGATTCAAGAGGACAAAAAAATGTAGAACATCCAGTGTGCTATTTTTCTAAATAAATAAATAAATAAATAAATACACCAGAAAAATACTACATAATCGAGAAGCAATGTTTGGTTTTGATATCTGCTTTGCAATAATTTGACGTGTATGCTAGTTCAGTTCCTTCTCTGATTATTGTGTTCAGTGATCACAAAACCGTTACTTTTATTGGCAAGATGAAAAACAAAATTCAGAGATTATTAATGTTGAACTTGATGTTGCAGGAATACAATATTGAGAGCAGCCACGTCAAGGGAAAAGACAACCTAAGAGCAGATGCACTTTCACGTATATTTCACGTATATGGAAGTATTATTTTGCTTCATGTATATTTTGTATCATTCATAAGACTTTATCTTGCGTACGTTTATTCACACGTATATTTGACTTATTGTTAGAAGAAATTTTTACTTTGCAAATCTTTCGTTTTTCTGAATGATGAGAAGGGGTATGTTTAATAAATTTGTATTATTTTGTTTGGCTTTTCATAATGCTAATGTGCTATCGACATTTGTATTTTCCTGACCTTGTCCAACATCAAATTCACTGTGTACCTGACCAGGTACATTTATAATATTAGCAACATAATACATAGCTAATGTTTCTCTATCATTTTAGATTAAGTATTATGATCAATAACAATCAAAGTAAATATGTTTGATTTGGTTTAGCTTTAGATATCTGTTGAATTTTTCAAATCGTTTAGGTTTTAGCTCTTTTCTATTACTTATTTTAAGACCATAGAATCGTGATAGTATCCTACTTCCTATTTTAGTGACTGTGGTCTGGAAGTATTATTGCTCGACAGTTTGGACTTCTTCTGATGCAATACGCAATGTAACTTATTATCAATTAACTTGCATTACTGGTATCATTGTTATTCAAATATCTTTCGGTGGAATATTTAAATGTCTCAAGACTGTGCTTTCTGAAGGCCTGACATTACATTCATTTAAAGCCATCTTGATTATGTCATTGAATATTTTCTGAAATAATGTTTCTCGCCTTCGTCTAAAACAGCTGCATGGGCAAGTAAGTCATTGTTACATAATAGTCGATATTTTTGTCTACTTTTATGAGTTAATGTTGGTGCAACATAATTAACGGGGAATGCAACCGGGTTAGATTTGCCGGAGAATTCCATTTCATCGCTGTAGAAACAATCTCTAAGTGATTTCATGCCTGGTGATGCAGTCAACTAATGGGTATCTTTATGACCTAATCCTATGACTCCCAGCTGGCCTCGAGTTGGTGATGGTACAGCAGGATCTTTCCAAGGGTCAATATCTATATTGTTTTGTTGGCTTTGGCTATATATGGGTGTATAGGATGACATAGAAACACCGCTCTAAGGCAGATATTCATTGACAAGTCGTTTCAACACCCCATCCGTAAGTGCCGCATCATTATCACCACGGTCAGAATCCATCACTTTTATATAATAATAATCTAATAACAAACATAAATACCAATAATGGTTAAGCAACAGCCCGGATATATATATTAATTCTTTCAAACTGAATTTAATTTCAGACTAATAATGATGTTAATATTGTTGTTGTTGTTGTTGTTGTTGTTGTAGGGCTTAACGTCATTTTTCAGCACACGATAGGCTATACATGGCGGCCAGTATTATTGGTGGAGGAAGAACCCGGGAAAACCCCGGAAAGAACCACCGACCCACGAGAAGCTACTGGCAAACTTTCTCACATATCTACATTGGCCGAATCCGATACTCGAACCCACGCAGACAGAGGTGAGATGGCAGTGGTCCGTAATGTTAATATTGTAAATGTAAAAAATCATTTTCAGACAAATGACGATACCGCAGATCATTTGTTTGACATCACTTTTTATTCCGGTAGCCATTATTTTCGGTTATGATACACAGGTATGATCCAGACTCGCGCACGTTTAGATGTGGCCATTAGGTCTATCAAAAGCCTTGTCATGAAAACTGAAAACAAGTTGGCCATTTGCTAGGGCTGCCTCCTTAGCTTTTCCCATCTAGTTGCTTGGTTAATACCTTGAATATGGCTCCATGACAATACTACTTGCGGTGATATTGGCACTTCAGTAATCTAGACATTCACGTATTGTTTCATTCTTGTATTAGCAATATCGACAAATTCTTTAATAAACGCAATAGATATTCCAGTCTCTGATTTCCCCAATTTAGTTGATTTCAGCCAGATTCTTTGAAACAGAGTCTTGCAGCTTTAAAACAACATCTTGAATGTCCACGTTAAACGTTTTAAGATTTTCAGTTTGATCTTGAATAATATCAAGCTCGCTCAGGTCTACATCAGGATCAACCTGCCTTGTAAACTGTTAAATCCGCTTTGTTGGCAAATAACGTCAGATACACATCAGTGCCGCGTCGGGGCGGGTAATGTATGCAGATGTTAAAAAGGGGCATTTTGTACGCTATTACGCACACTTTCGACGAGGCAAGATAAATTCAGCAAGTGTTAGGTGGTTGGTTATCGTTCAAGAGAATGCAAGCGCAATAAAACAAGATGTCCACATAGTGGTCCGTCCGGCCGAGTTATAACAGCAGAGTGGAATAAAGCAGTGGTTGTCATTCACCTCCTGTTTTTAAGAAAATTAGAAACTTCACTGGTGGCGCAAGCAAGTATGTGTCAAAATATAAAGGATGTTGATGCGTTGTTATGTATACAACCCCACGAGTCCCATGTTCGTTTGATAAATCTACGTTATCGTTCCAAATTTTCAAGATGCAGGGTATCATAGATCGAGAGAATTTGGCTCTAAGTTCACTCAGCATAATTTCACATCGGAAATCTTTAAATGACTTTGCTATATCGAATAAATCAAGATCGGTTAATGGATGTACTGCAGTCATCAGCGGCCAGGCCTTTTGCGGATAGTGCTGAGTAGTCGAACACCTCTGCCTGGGGGTATTCTGGGAGTCCTTTGTCATCTCTTCTTCATTAACAGTCTTTTTCCAAAGCCATCACGGATATACTCTATTTCAGCCGCTTTAGCACTCGCGAGAGCCTCAGCCGTTAGCAATACTGGAATGACTACGAGGAATGGAAATATTCCACCAGTCTTTTGTATTTTCGTCGCATCTGACTTGGATAACTTTAATGACACCGCTTTAAGCTGACTAAGCTGTGATTAGGTCAAATGTTGTCACAGAATGTATACAAATAACACCGTAATCGTTTAGTAATGCGATCCTTATTTTCTCAAGCTACTTTGGGCTAATGCCAAACTTTTTTTCGTGACATGACATTATTTAAAATTATGCTGTTAAATTACAAGGACTACAAGTACAGCTTTTCAACAGCGTCATTGGCCCGTATTGGACTACTTGCCCCATATGAAAATAATATCTTGTCTGAGATAATCACTTCAATACATATGTAGCCGCATTGTACTGTGGATTGGTGGCAAGGTCGCCCGCAGAGACCTCAATAACACGTACACTTAAGTCCAGGCCGACCACATACTTCCTGTACAACTCCAGATTTTCGAACGAAAAGTGTTATGTAGAGTAGCAAAAACGGGCTAGAAATCTGCAGACCTGTGACAGCATTTTGATCTCGGCCCATGAACGACTACAACTTCTGATATGCAGGTGTAACATGATTATAGGTATAATCAAGAAAACTGTATTCGTCGGTTCCTTGATAAATATTTAATCGCAATGAAACTTCAGATGCTCCAAGTCAAATATCATTTAGTACCAGTCTGTCTACCACGCCCCAGAGCTACCATATGAAGTTCCAAAATACAGTTGTCCTGTTGCCTTGGTACCTTGTTGGGAATGTATCTTCCATGGTAACTGCTGAACATTGCCTTCATGAACCGCTGTAGCGAGCGAGTGAAATGATAGCGGCGATGTTTCTTCCAGAACTCATAAACAACAGCAAACATGTTTCTGCACCTACCGATGAAATTATCATAGACATCAACAATGCTAAATTCAACAACACAGATTTACTAGCCGCAACACCATCCGCACTCCAAATTGTACCATTACCGTGGGGATTTAGGTACATCGTAACAGTGTGTTTTTGGTCCCGACAATAGCCTTGAGAACATCTCTCCAAAACCCCATTTCATGTACCTGTTGTTGGTCTACACATACGCATTTGAGCCATTTGGTAACTATGGAATATTTGGCTGTCCTACATTTGCGTGTATGACCGTTTCCGTGCCTTCGTGGTTCCTGGGGCAAATCCTTCAAAGGTGATAGATATGATTCTTCCTCGGTAGATGCATTAATCGAAGGCTCTAAAATACGAGACCCTTAACGTTTCCTTCTGAAAATGATTTAAATATAATTTGAAAACCTTTCAAGATAATCTGATTATTTCTTAACCAAAGATTTCTAGGTGGTAACATTTTGATAAAAACCAGACTACATAACATTATCCTTTGTTACTTTTGCAACACTCTCCTTAACATCCATGGGGCCCAGTGTTCGTTGGTGTGACTGATGGATATTCTTAGGCATTTGAGACCGCAACATATAATTTTCTAATTCTTTGACATTGGATATATTTGCAGCAAACCCTACGAATCGTTAAAAACCATATGTCGTCCCGTTCTTTATACGTTTGAAGAAGTGTGTTTAGCTGTGATATCTACTCGGGTGCTTTTCCCTGAAAATAACGGGCAAGTGTCTCTTCATCTTTTCCTTAAAAACAATTTCTTTTTACATTTACGCTAATCGTGTTCATGAACTCCCAATCTGACCAGGTTGTCGATCTTTTCCCATCATCACGGAAATGGTTCACGCGACTTTCTTTGTTTTCTTTGTTTGTTGCACAGTTTCTGCGGTCTTGTCCTTACTTTCTTTTAATGATCAGCTGTACAAGCGTTTGTTCCAAACCCGCTGTGAGGCATTCCCTTTCGTAATCTCGCGACTTGTAACATATGACACGTTTGGTGCATCCATGTACTTGAGAAGAAGTTTTAGTTGTTCGTGCGGGACTTTACTTTTGCATCACTGGCGCATTTCGTCATTGCATGCTTATTACAGTTTTTTAAATTTCCGCATGAGACCCGCATGCACGTGCTTTTGAATGTCCATGTGCTCGAGATCCATATATCTACACCCGTTAGCAGGCATGACCTACATCATTGTCTATTCATGTATGTTGCCACTCTTAAGATACATGTTGTGACTGTCTGGGACAGCTGGGCCATATCCGTCTCTGTTTGGGTGTTCGCTATAGCGTATCGGTGGCTTGGAAAGGAAATCCCGCCACGGATTCGTAGTAGTGAAGGGAGGCAATATACGGACAGCGGGACTTTAATATTAGAAAAGGTTGTTTGGAATATATGCACAAGGGGAATTTTAACATGGGGGTGGGGTGGTCACTATACGGAAAAGGGAAATTTAACATGGGTGGGGCGATATACCGATAAGGCAAATTTAACATGGGGGCTATATACGGACAAGGTGAAACTAACATGGGTGGGACTATATACGGACAAGGGAAATTGAACATTGGTGACGTCACGGTACTGGACAGTGGGGAAACAATGGCAACACAATGGCAGCAATGTTGCAAGTGGCTGACCTCAATCGGGCGGAACAGTGTGGTAAGGGGCTGACCTGAATACGCGCTACTTTAGGGACAAATAGAGGCACAGACATAGAGACGTGGTTAGAGACAGGGTTAGAGACATAGAGAAACAGACATACATAGATTTATGAACATAAATCTATCACACGAAAAATCGACTAAACCAGCTTTTAGGCAAGAGAGAATATGAGCCTTTTCGAGACAATGGAGTGGCCCTGAAGAGGGCCCTTTTGTTGTTGTTTTGTTAACACCATTCAGTTAACAAATAGAGCATAGCACAAATCTTCTTATTTTAGTCAAACTTTGTCTGACCGCTGGACCTTAGATTAAGACTCTCTTCAGACAGCCTTGCCTCTCCACATAGATTCTTCGTTCCAAAGGGCTGTGTTTGCGATCTGGGTAATTGCCCATGATGATTGGACATAACATGAGATAGTCCGGGTTGAACGGCATCGACGATAGGAGAGTAGACGATTCTACGTTAGTCCACATCTTGTGGAACAGGTGAATGGAATGAGGTTTACCACGGTTATTTATAATGGAAGAGCGGATCGAAACGGATTGAGTTCTTGCACCAATCCTAACACGCATTACAAAATTCAGTCATAGTGCGGAGCCTGTTTTCCAGTCCGAAGAGAGCTGCCTGTGACGTCACATTCCCATATAGGTGCGCTAACGTATGTGCGCAGTGAATCAATGTGACAGTTACAACATGATGGAAACTAAAAAGACAATGAATTGGAGTGCTCCGGCCGTGGAGACGAGAAGTGCTGGCAAAGCAGCGGCTACCAAAGTTAACACTGTTCTACATCCAGAAGTGAACGATTTTAATTGGGATTTAGTGGATTTTCTCTCTTCTTCACAAGTATTTGTTCCGGTACCAGCACCTTCTCCACCTTCTCCTTCCTTACCGTACGTCAAGGATTTTAAACAGAGAGAGAAAGAAGAATTGGAGAAATTTTTGCAACTGCAGAAAGAAGCAGAACAAGCCTTTCTCATTCAATAGCAACAGCGAGAAGAAGAAGAGGCAAGAAGAAAACGACAGGAAGAAGAAGAAGCAGAGAAGAAACAAGGTCTAGGAGAGAAGGTGGACTGTGAAAATCAAACGGTAACGGTAGTCTTAGACGTTTTGGCAGAGTTAAGCAGTCTGAAAGAAATGTATCAGACTTTTTTAATACGACCCCAGAGAAAAACCTTCCAGAGCCAAACACGCCATTACCGTCAACACGCCTACTACGCATGAGATACCAACCCTAGTGATTTCTACCAAATCATCGACGGTATATTCTCTGGTACAAATTTACTATCCAGTTTCACAACACATCACTTTAAAAAGTTCATTTTTCTTCTTTGTCTTTTCACTCTCTCCTTTTTTGTATTTCTTCACTCTCGCAGTTTGTTTCCTCTTTTTCCTCACTTTCTTCTCGACTTCTCTTGTTCTCTTTCTGAACGTGTCTGGGTTCTTTCTTTTCGGATGGTACCTCTTTTCTTCCTGTTCCGAACTCCGCTCCTCCTTTTCCTGTTGTTTCATAGGGCAGTCTGAAAACCAATGTCATTTCTCTTGACAGTCATAACAGATATCTTGACCTATGTCTCTTTTAATGCCTGTCATACTTTGACGTTGTGGACATTCAGAAGACCATTGCCCTTTCTTCTGACAGATATAGTTAGTATCTTGACTTTTATCTCGAAAGGAAGGGAGGAGTCTGTCGGATTCTCTGAAGAAAACCTTCGTATAACACCTCGCAAAGCTCTGATCAGAAGTTTGATTTGTGTTGGCTCTTCCATCTTTGTAGTAGGATTGAGAGTGAAATGAATACTTTGAGCGAAGACATAGGGAGACACTCGTCTCACATATATATATATATATATATATATATATATATATATATATATATATATATATATATATATATATATATATATATATATATATTGACCAAGGTGTTTAAAATGTAGTCATTTTACATTTTGCACTTAAGATGAAACGATCGCATCATATCGTGGAGAAAGGAGAAAGTGAGAGGCAGAAACGTAACCTATTGACCCGCACAGTAGCTGAAGTCTTGGCTCAATTTCATGCCAGCGATCTTGAAGATGACATGAGTGAACCAGAATACAGACCTAAATTGTCTACGTCAAACCAAAGTCAAACCAAAGTCCACCACCAGTACCCGCTGAAAACTACTGGCACATTCGAGAGACGGATACACGCACCTCTAGAAAAATTAGAACCACAGCCTACGCGTACACGGTGAAGTTTAAAGATTTCAAGTCCGACGTACCGTTTCGAGAAAACAGAAGAGTTCATCACCGATTTGTGGGATTCTTTGTTAACCACACTGAAAGGACAATGTGAAGCCAAAGAAGACGATCGCTTGAGACTTTCCATTTATCATGACAGTCTGAAGTCACCTGTTTGGGTCGAGTTTAGCAGTCCGACAAATTTGCTATTGGTCAGCAAATAGAAAGGGAAAGCGTCCAAGACCGATAGTTCATTGTAACTACCATTGCCAAGCGAGAAAGATGAATCCTAACTAACAGACACCATTCATGTTCGGTGATTCTCAAGTGGAGTGCAATGCTGTACCCTGCGATTGCTTAGATGCCGTACGCTGTGACCTCAGCGATTCAGTACAACATCATGGCAACTTTGCTGTGACTACTACTACAATACCTACCATGGAAAGTGATGATGTGCGTGTCAACCTGACGGATGCGAAAGCGATGCCACTCGTTATTGTGGACTCTTTATTGTCAATGTCATCCTCCACGTGAAACCATGCGGGTACCACACTATGAATCTCATCCATGCCTGAGCAAACTACTGCGGGTTTCACTGTACCTTCATCGAAATCAAAGTGTGAAAGAAGAATATTCGTTCCATGTACACAGAACTGAATACTGCGACTTTGAAAGTCCTTTCCAAACTTTCCAAGGAAAGTGGCCTAAATATCTGGGAGGACCTGCCCCCGAAGACTTAGCCAGAGGTGGATTTATTTACATGGGAGAAGGTGATAAAGTCAAGTGCTTGAGTTGCTATGTGTCACTACACGAGTGGGAGCAGAACGATTCTGCTTTCCTCGATGATCTCCGCACTGTCACTACGTACCTTCAATGGGACGAATTCAGTAATATATTGATAGGTACTTAACAACATAATATTTGTGGTTTGCCTATGGAGTTCAGAGAACGCATTTACCGAGAGTTTATCAAAATACAAGTCAGTCGCAAAGAACAATTGCATCCGTTACGCCACCAATGTTGGAACCACTGGTACCTGAATGCTCTAAGAGAATTGATTAGTTTGAAAGCCTTCCAATGGTCAGACATATATCAACTAGCTAATGGTCACAAGACTTTGGTTATTACTGATTATACTTACGTTGTGTCCATACTACAACGAATTCCAGAGGAAGACTTAGAGGATTACCAAAATCGTTTACGCTGTCAAATTTTGTCTGTAGAGGAAAATTTTGTGCAGTGTGTGGTGTGTGAACTAGTGACTAAACTACTTAGTTACGTCGACGGAGTACGATCAGTTCTGTGTAAAAAGTACACTAATTACCTCCGACACAAGACGGTTTACATCCTTTCTTCAATTCCACGACATTTATCATTAGTGATACAGCAATTGCCGTGGAAGGAAATGACGGTATTCAGACTGTAGCAGATTTTCAACACTTTTTACGAGAACTGTATCCAATTAATTTCGGTCGTTATGTGGTGTGTGTCTTAGTGACTTCCTTTCTTGGATTTCGTTTACCTGCCGATTCTTTGTGGGTTCTTTACGATCTGTACCTCACAGTACCACCAGAAACATGAGGGTGGTACTTATTAATTTACACGAGAGACTCTTTCTGTTAAAAGCCTTGCGCTTTGATCTGGATACATTCGACCTCTACGAGAAAAAAAGATTCGTCAACTTTTATTCACTGAAGATGTTTACGAAGATGTGTGTGTAGCTTGTGACTTACACCCTCACTGGCAAGATGTACGTGACTGGAAAATCTTTATTTTCGAGGCTTGGACAAAAGAAGAGGCAAACTATTTCCAAGATCTGTGATCATAAATTCAAACGTTCGGTGAAAAAAGTAACTTTTAAACCTGTGTTAGCCACAGTGTCAGACAAAGGACCCGACACCGAGGAAAACCACTCCATTCAGGAGAGAACCATCGTTGTGATGGACATCCCCAAAAGGCCATTCCGGCAGGACTCCTGTGTGACTGTGGCAAGTGTAGAGTCTCTAAGAACATTACCCAGTGTCCCATGGACACCACACCTTCGTCACCAAAAATGTTATACAGTGGCTTCTTTATATTCGACTTTGATCGTTTTGATGTCTATTTTATCGACGTACCTAACCATTTGGCATTTATGTAATTTTGCATTTCGTGTTCAATTTTAAAAATGTTTTGAAATGAACGTGTCCTGGAAAAAAGTATAAAAACTCTTGTCTTGTCTGCCTTCGTTTCAAAAGTGACGAAAACTTAGATCGTGCTAGTTGGGAGACCTTGTATCTTCGCCATCCCTTTAACATGTTAATTGCTGGACCGAGAGGTTCAGACTAAACCGAATTTGTCAATCGTTTTCTCGAACATAAAAATCATATCATCGATCGTCGACCTCAGCGTGTCGTGTGGTGTTACATAGTGTAGCAATTGCCGTATAGTCTCCTGCGAGAAAGTCAAGGCCACTCCATCGTGTTTGTGGAAGGCATTCCTGGCGAAGACGACTGGATCGTGTCTGACCCCAGTCAAACTCATCTGGTCATCTTCGACGACATGTTAGTAGAAGACAAAGAAGAAATTAAACTCTGGTTTACACGCAAGGGACATCATCGTAATGCCAGTCTCATTTAAATCACTCAAAATTTGTTTCAACAAAGTAAAGCCCATCGCACCATCAGTCTCAATGCTCATTACGTGGTCTTGTTTAAAAGTCCTAGAGATAAATCGCAAGTGAAAGTGTTAGCCAAACAGTTAAGAACTCCTTGGCTGACACATGCGTACGACGATGCCACTCAAACCCCTCACGCCTAATTTCTCGGGGATTTAAAACCCACGACCACCGATTATTTGCGATTTCGTACCCATCTGTTTCACCACTGGTTCCAAGACGGAGGGCCCGTCGTGTACACGTGACC
Source organism: Megalonaias nervosa (assembly GCA_016617855.1). Lineage (NCBI taxonomy): Eukaryota > Metazoa > Mollusca > Bivalvia > Unionida > Unionidae > Megalonaias > Megalonaias nervosa. Next base: position 10,785 of record JAECUM010022147.1, on the reverse strand, counting down.
GTCGACTTAAAATAAAAATCGATAAATCCTGGGAGACTTTTGGTCTGTCTCACATTGTCAATATGACGTCCTTTCAGCCTCATCTTCCCGTCAAACTGATTCGTGCCTTGAACTGCATCAGTCGCCAAAACAATCCACAAATACGTGCTCGTGTCGTAAAAACCAGTCTCAGAGAAGTCTTAAGATGGTTTACTGTAACAGCAGGTCAATTACTACAAGGCATCATTCACATTCCACATCAAACCAAACGCTTGTTTGAGAGAAACAAAGTAGCCTTGACGCAACTGGCAGATCCCTGCATCGACACTCGTGCCAAAAAGTAAATTATTTTGAAACCTGGAGGTAGCGGTTCTCTAGGAGGTGTCATCATTCGCTCCCTCTTAAAATGGGATCCAACTGCCCCAATAGTCATCCCCAAGATAAAAGCCACTCCCCGACCCAAACGTACCCAGAAGAAAAAGAGAAGTGATGTCAATAACAGGTCATAGCCCCAGAAAAAATTCCCCAGCAAAGAAAAGTCCCAAGAAAAGACCCCAGAAAGCAGCTTCTACCCGCAAGAGCGGCACTTTAGCCAGGACGCAACCTTGCATTCCCAAACCACGACCTACAGTGACGGTGACCGCGTCTCCAGTAGCATCAGGTTCTTCCATTTCTCCTTTGCTGCTTATGCCAGCCAAACCCAATTTGACACGCGCCTTTCCATGCGAAAGCTGCTAACAAAGTACCCCCCCCCAAAATCAAAGTCCTAGGCAGATTGGGAATGTTACTGAGTTTACTGGATTTATCCAAGTAAGAACTGTCCCGATTAGGTCCCTTGCAAACCTCTCAACGTTTTAGTGATGCTTGCGATGAAGATGATACGAAGGGCCGAGAATCAGTGGTGATGCATTCCACCACCATAAAAAAGCCTGGGGACAAACATGAGTGTCAGGGATTTTGTGCTCAGGAACAAACAAAGATGTCACCCGTTAGAAGTGCACACCAGCACCATCTCCGTTCTCCTGTCCAAAAAGGAAAAGGAAAAAGAAATGGACACTCTCGTCGTTTGACCCAGCATCTGAGAAAAACGCTTAGCCAAGCATCGACGTCCACAAAAGAAAAGACCAAGCCGCTCAAAGACAACGAAATTGCTGAAAAGGGGAGGAATTTTTCGCGCTGTAATGGTAGAACATATCCTCAAACAGTCTGGTCTATCAAACTTTATCCAAAAACACATCCCCAAAATAAGATATAAAGATGCATGTCAAGCAATGGACGTCAGAGTATTTTTGCTACTGAACCAAAAGGATGTCCCATAAAAGAAGTGCACACAACCACACTCTTTCCAAAAATGGAAAGACAAAGAAAGGACTGCCTCCTCGTTTAGCCAATCATTGGCACGTGTTGTCCGTCCTGTCCAATGCCCTCCACCCATGCGAAAACAACTCCTTCAAACATCCTCCAAAGACATCACCGATACCGTGTGCGAATGTTGTCTGAATGTCTTGAAAGGAAAGGCACCTTTGGCTAAACAACATAAAGAACGCTTCGCATCGACACGTTCTTCGCCAAATAGTTCAAAACAAAATACCTAACCGTCAAAAGAAAAAGATGATGGTGCAAAGCGGAAGATTTTTTACCCTTGATTGCACCCATTCTCAAAGGAATAGCTGGAGCCAGGCTGGGAGGACTCATGGGAGTTGTTTTACGCGTGCATCCAAGATAAAAATTACCTAGAAGATTAAAGGGACCTATGGGGTCAAAAGATCTCAGACGTGACCTTTGCAATCTGATGGAAGGACGAAACCTGACTTTAGTGCCTTACAAACAATGGATAGAATACCATCGTTGTCAAGAACAACGCACCCCGCATTTACCTCCCAATCCTCATTTGACCGAGATGTCCCAGTTACAACACGAAATGCAATCGTTGATAGATAGCAGCGATTTGTCAGAAACGGAAATATCGCAAAGGTACGATCAAGTGTTTCACCGACTTCAACTCTATCACCAGAAAGCTTTAGACGAAACAGCTCGACCGACTCTGAAAGATTTTAAGACCCTGATGAAAACTCCATCACCACCACCCCCAGTGACCAAGACAGATGCAGCCATACGGATGCTAGAGGAAGAAGACGTACGAGAAGTCTTTCAAACACCGTTAGCGGCTCCCATCCCAAATAAGATTTCAGCGTACCTGTTGACCCCTTCTCCCCACACCAACGAGAAGAACTTATAGCTTGGGTTAAAAAATGATTCCTCATTCGACAGAAGTAAAAAAGAAAGAAGGTTTACCAGAAGTGAAAAAAGAAAGCAAAACAATAGCCATCCCATTACAGCAACCACCACCACTACCTTCGAAATCTACTCCCGTGGCACGTCGGACACGTAAAGCCGTTTCCAAACCACCACCTCACCCCAGCCAGAGTAACATCAGTGAACAGTGGGTGACAGATCAAAAAGAAGTCCTGATGGACAATTTGTTAGCCAGCATTTACTACGATCCACCCGATCCTGCGGAATACAGAGGAATTTAGAAATTGTATCGTGCTGACAAAACCCGACCCTAAATTGTCCGTTTATTTCAAGTGCAACGATGGTTACAGGAACAAGCCACATACACCTTACACAAACCCACTGGACGAAAATGATCCAAACATCGCACCCGTATGGAGGGCATAGATCATCAATGTCAAGCCGATTTAGCCGATGTCTCTCATTTTGCCACCTACAATCGTGGCTACAAATATTTGTTTTGTGTCATCGACGTCTTTTCCAAATTTCCCTGGGTCGTACCATTGAGTTCCAAATCGAGCACTGAGTTAGTGCGAACCCTCAAACTAGCGTTACAACAAAGTGGTCGTCACCCTCTTCAATGGCAAACCGTGAAAGGCACCGAATTTCTGATCCAATCTTTCCAAAAAGAATTAAAGAAACGAGACAAACATTTTTTTCACCACCGAGAATCCAAAAACCAAAGCCAGCATCGTGGAACGCTTTCAACGCATCTTTAAAGAACGTATGTGGAAATATTTTACGCGTCAACACACTCTCAAGTACATTGACGTCTTACCTCATCTGGTCAAAGCGTACAACCAATCTTACCATCGGAGCATCGGATGTGCCCCCCAAGAAGTGACTCCCAACAACGAAGTGACCTTCTTTGAGTGCCTGTTTAGTACGTCCCCGACCGTGGCTGTCCCCAAGAAAGGTGGAGTGTTGACGACGGAATATTGGGTGAGCATTGGTAAAACCAAACGCACTTACCCAACTGGACCACCGAATTGTTTCCTGTCACTGGACGAGTGCGTGGCCGTCATCCTACCGTCTATAAATTGGAAGACATAAAAGGGAAGTGTTAAAAGGAACGTTCTACTTGCCCGAGTTACAACGCGTGACCAACAAAGAAGACGATGTATACGATATCGAAAGCATTCTCGATCGAAGAACCCGTAAAGTGGGTAAACTTCGTGTCAAAGAAGTCAAGGCACTCGAAAGGAATCCACCTAGTTTTGACTCTAGGATAGACGGTTCGCAGCTCATCGACTATAAAATGAAGTGACCATCATACCCTTCAACAAAGTCACAACCACGACAGTGACCACTCCTTCACCGACTTCTTCCCTGCAAGATCTGCAAAAGCAACCCATGTGGGTGTGGTGTGGAGAACGTGCGCCTAACACGCAAATCGTCTTTTCTGCCAAATCTTTGTTATGCATTGTGTCATCGGTGCTGCCATTGCCAATCTGAGTGTGCAACAAGGAGACAAACAATAGTGGACCAGTTTACTGAGCAGTTGCAACGGTTATCTTCTCTCCAATCCTTCCGTGAAATACCCTTACGGTAAAAAACGATAGTCTTGTGCCCAACGTTAGTCACCCTCCCAAAAGGCACAACAACAACAATCATTTTCTAGACACTCCTCTAACATCCAGTGACCCTTCGGACAGCAGAACTCTGGAATTATGAATAACTAATTTTAATTACCTGTACCCAGTGACAGATCAATTGATGTGTTTCCCCACAATACTTTGTGCTGTTTCTCGACGAAATTACCTCAGACTAGCCAATTGGATCATGAAGCCCATTGGGAAATGGTTTTAGTGGAAATGATTCACCCTACATAAATCAGAAACATCACTGAAAATCAAAACACTTTTGAGGTCAAAGTTCTGAACGACGAAGTGCAACAATACTTGAATGAAAACGAAACTGTAGATGCCTCTATAAAACGAGCAGTGTCCCCCCGATACTCCACGGTACATCTATATGATGAAAATTCCTGCATGCTATTATTTTAGCGGTCAACATCTGGTGGACACGATTGCTTCCAAATTCAATGTCTTGGACAAAACCAAACGAAGTGTCACCCTCGAGCACCTTAAAGTGGCTCGTCGGCTGCCGATTAAATTTTCGGATGCAAAACGTTGTCCATTACATTTTGTCCTGAATAGTTTGACATTTTAGGCGGTGACCTCAAGATGCTCCAGGGTTCACTCATACCACCCATCACCACCAATTTAAATTTTGCGAAGTTTTTCCGTCACCCTGTAAACCTGAACCAAGGTTTAAATTTGATCTTTTTGTACTCTGATGTGGTGCAGTACAACGTGGTGCGACACACATCAGCACCTTTATTGCGAGTCATTCCTTTCAAAGAGGATTCTGCTACGTCCAATGAAGAGGAAGGTGGAAACAAATATCATGTTCACCGCGAACTGGTACATCCTCACTATTTGTCCATCAGTAAGTCGTATTTCGTCAGTGTCAACATTGGTATAAAAGAAGATCTGGGACAAAATATTCAATTTTCCAAAGGGAAAGTCACAGTGAAACTACATTTTCGAAAACGATTCTCTAACGACTTGTAAGTCATGTATCCTGTGTACCGAGGAGTCACTTGATAGCGAGGAAATGGTTTAGGAGATATGCTGAAATCGGCGTTTCGTTCGGTGGCTCCCGTTTTGAAACCTATGGTGACACGAGGTTTACACGCCTTGAAATTTCTCCAAAATGTCTTCATCGACAAACAAAATCCCAAAGAAGCTTTCTTGGGAGCAGGCAAAAATGTCTTGCTTCAAGCTGACAAAGACATTTTGGGTCGACGAGAAACATATATAAATGCCCAGTCAGGCATTCCTGTTTCCCTGACACCACAACAAGGACATGGCAGAAAGAGACGACGAAGACATCCCTCCAGAGGACTTCACACATCTGGATTATAAAGACTAAGAAGAGTATAACCGTCCGAGAATTAGACAGTTTTGATTATTAAATAACAGAGAGAAAAAATGATGTACCGAGAGTCTTGCGATATTCCTAGTCGGATCTGGATATATTTGCCATGCCACCCACTATGATGACGATGCATGATTCCCACTTGAGAGAATTTCATCCCATTTCCTCAACCCCCATTGAATTCGAAATAAAAGGACGACCTGAAGATTACATCGATCTGAATACCAGTAACTTGCACGTGAAAGTCAAAGTGATCAAAACAGACGACACCACTCCGGGAGCCGATGCTAGAGTAGCTCCCGATAACAACTGCATGCATTCCTTGTTCAGCGAAGTGGATTTGTACTTGAATAACAAACTAGTCAGCAGCATAAATACTTACCCTTACGGAGCGTATATGGAAAATCTCTTGACGTACGAAAAAAAATGCCAAGAGCACTCATATGGATGCTTGCATAGTATGCAAACCTGACACAGCAGGCGAGGACAAGTTTCCTAACAGCAGCTGACGATCCTCACAACGTGGGTTTTAACGACCGTCGAAAGAAAATCCTGCAAAGACGTAGTTTAGAACGATGGATCGTATGCATTTGGACATGTGGTTGCAAGAAAATATTTGCTGAACGGAGTGGATATCCGTTTGTGACTGAATAATTGCAGTAACTTTTTCCATTTGATAGCCAATGCCAACGAGTACAAAACCATCATACAAGAAGCCAGACTCTACGTGCGACACGTGGAAGTGTTACCTAAAGTGGGATATGACATCAGCCACACTTTGAGCAGAACGACCGCCAAGTATCCTATACGACGAGTGGAGGTGAAAACATTTACCATTGCCGCTGAACTGCGATCCATGATCGAAGATCATCTGTTCCAAGGACAGGTGCCCAAACGTTTAATTGTTGGTATCGTCAGCAAGGAAGCCCTCAACCGAGCCGTCACTGCCAATCCTTTCGACTTTAAGCACTACAGAGTGTCCATGATCGAAGTCAGTCGCGATGGCAAGACCTTGTGTACCAGGTCCTTCGAACCTACGTTTGCCGAGAAGAATTACTTTAGATCGTACTTGTCCCTGTACGAAGCCACGGGACAGCTAGGGACCAACGCCAGCTACTGCATTTCGTACAAAGATTATGCAGAAGACTACGCTTTGTGGGCCTTTGATTTCACTCCAGACCAAGACAGGGACTAGGGTCATTTCACCCTATAAAATCCGGTCAGCTTTCAGAAGCTCTAACCGAAACGGTGAACGTCATTTTGTATGCTGAATTCGACAACACTCTAGAAATCAAGAGTTTGAGAGAACCGTAGGGATGTTTTCTATCACGTCCGCGCTTGAGCCATATGAAGAGGCACAGTCTCCAGTCTGGCCATCCATTGTTGACCCGTCAACATATGAAGATGACTTCTAATTTAGCTAAACTGAATGAAGCCCATGTGAATTTACATCATGTCAGGCAAAACCTGATACCCACGCCTGCAGAGATGGAGCATATCAGGATGTTAAAAATGGCCCAAGACCTGATAGAAGAGGTCTTTAAAGGCGAAATATAAACGGAGCAAGAAGAATGGAAGGAGAAATACAGACTTCAGAAACAGCAGAGAGAATAGTATCAGCATCAGCAGCAACAATAGCAAGAACCAGACAGAGGTTTTGTGGACATTGAAAAGTTCTCCTTCTCCTTCCGAAGAAGCAGACCTTATCGTGTGGGAACGACTGCAGCCAGATGGGGACGAAATCTTAGACAATAAGAGATTGTCACAACCACAAACAAAACAGTCCTTTTCAGGCCCACCCCAAAAAGCTAGAAAAGGCATACTACTCATTTGCCAAAATTTATATTTGTGTGTTTGTAGGTTAAAAAAATAGGAGTGTGCCTATAAACACTTCGTTTCTCTGGCTTGTAAGATAGTGTGTGTATATGTATGAGTGATAATAAAGTGTGTTTGTAGGTAGAAAGATGGACGTGAGTGTTTCTTTTAGGTCCGCGCGTTGCATGTTATTGATGGTGGAGTGGGTATTGTTAGTTGTTGTGTAAGGGGATGTTTTCCTTCACGTCCGCGCTTCAGGTGTATAAAGTGAAGCTTTAGTCAGTCTTGCTACTCCAGCATTCACTAGCTAACTTTGAAGAAGATGATCAGAATCACAAAACTGTTGTAGTTGCAGATGTATTTGTGTTATGTATATTTAATTTAATTGTTTGTTTGTTAGTTTTACATTTTTTATTCCATTACATGCTATTGTAAAATAACATTGTTTACTGGACTTGACCTTGTCCAGAATTGAGTTCATTTCTGTTTGACCTGATTGACATTTTTATTTTTATTTTATTTCATTGATATAAACAACTAATAATAGGAACATGGTATCTAGTTACTGACCTTGTTCCAAACTCACTTTTTACAAATATTTTCTTTATCTTTCTTAGAGTAAGAATCATTAAGTTCAGTCAAGGTCAGACCTGGACTACGTGATTTCAAGCATATGTCAATTGGTAACATACTTCTATGCTTTCCAGACGAATGAACTTTTGACCATCATCCGGGAATCTATTTTGCGTCCTAATTAGTCGTATAACTGATGTTTTGATAAAGGTTAAGTTGTATCATGTTGTGACCAGTTTGGACTGAAATTTATTTTCTTCAAATTATTGAATTAAAGTGATTATTTTCCCTGGAAATATAATAGTGCTCTGACAAAATTCTTGGATAGAGAAATTTATTGGAATTTATACTGAATTCAGAACTGGAATAATATTTTATGTGATTCAACAAGAGACTGTTGACATATCTGCACTACGTAGGATATTACATACGTCACCGCCTTCAATTTCGGATTTCATCGGGACTCGAACTGTTTCATTCAAGACTTTTTATTACTAGGATTTCTATTTTTAATTCTTGGATTATTTTGGAATTAGTTAGTAAAACCGTAAGTTCTTTTTTCTCATTTTTTACTTTTTATTCTAGGGAAATAAATTATTTGTTAAATTTTACAAAGCTTGTTGTTTTCACTCTTTTCTGTTACCTATTTTAAGAGCATAGACTCGTAACATCTGGAATATGCTAGGTGACATCTGGACGAACTAGCCATGGAGGCAATCCAGGAAGAAGCTAGGATTGAAGAGGAGGAAAAGGAAAAGAAGAAGAAAGAAGACGAGGAAAAGAGAAGAACAATTTTGCCTCACCTTATCATGAGACAGGCCTGTGGGGTCACGCCTGAAGCGAGGACACTGCACCACCACCACAACGTCAACCACAGCCACAGCCACAACCACTACCATCAGCCTCTGTCCCCCAGACAGAAAATTGGGAGGAGGAATTGGAAAGACAGCGGCAAGAGTGGGACCCGCAACGAGAGCAACCACGACAACCACCGCATCCATGGGTCTGGCGTAGAAGACAGAAGGAACAAATCTTCACTATCCTTCAAACTGAGGAAATGGATAGTGAAGCAACTCAAGCCCCCTCTGCACTCCCAAGAACAACATTGAATTGGAAGCAAGATTGGAGTAGGAGATGCGTGTGTAGTGCAGGACCTGGAAGGTGCCAGGATTAATCGGGTGCAGTTTGAGTTAAAAAAAAAAACAGCCCTTCTCAGGGCTAACCAGATCTCTAGAAAAGAGATACTGATCAAGTTCCCAATCATATAATTATGTGTGTATGTGTGCGCACGTACGTTTGTGTGTGTGTTTGTGTGTGTGTTTGTGTGTGTATGTGTGCGCACGTACGTTTGTTTGTGTGAGTGTGTATTCATGTGTGTGTATGTGTGTGGGCGTACGTTTGTGTGTGTGTGTGTTTGTTTTTTCCATAGCCGAAAACCCTTGTCCCTGCACAAAATAATAGTTTATATGTTTGTGTGTGCATGTGTGTGTATGTGTGCGCGCATACGTTTGTGTGTGTGTGTGAGTGTGTGTGTGTATGTGTGTTTGCTTTTTCCTTAACAAAAACTTATCCCTAAACACAAAAATAGTGATTGTGTGTGTTTGGTTTTTCCTTAACAAAAAACACTTATCCCTAAACACAAAAGTTTGGTATTAGTGTGTTGTTTTGTATAAAAATTTAGTTTAGGTTAGCAGTCATATCACTGTGAATTGTTTGATAGGTGAGATGGGTAGTTGGTGAGAGGGGATGTTTTCCTTCACATCTGTGCTTGAGACATATATCGTGGAGCGTTTGTCATTGAATAACAAAAAATGGCAAGCAATCACGTCAACAAAATGCAGAAGTTGCAAGAAGTGGTGGACGATATAGGGGTGGTGGAGAAAATGTTGCTTAGGTTGGAACATGGATGTTATAGGTCTCACAGAGTAAAAATGGAGATCAATAATTTAAGAATGCCCAAGGAAAGACTCAGAGAGCTTATAAAAGAGAAAAAGGAGTAGAAGGAGGACAAAGAGGAAAAGGAACAAATGAGAGCCTACAATGCTAAGCTTGAAAAAAAAGAGGATAATGAGAAAAGGAACCAAGTGGAGAAAAAGCAGGAGGAGGAGAAAGAGAATTGGAAGAAAAGAAAGAAGACAAATGTAATGGACAAGATGAGAAGATGATGGAGAAGCAGAAGGGAGGAGAGATTTAGAAAAAGTTAAACGGCCCTTTTTAGGGCCACTCCATTGCCTCGAAAAGATGCCCATTCTCTCTTGCCTAAAAAAAAGTTTAGTCGATTTTTTTGTGTGATATATTTATATTCATAAATCTATGTATGTCTGTGTCTCTGTCTGTGTCTCTAATCCTGTCTCTAACCACGTCTCTATGTCTATGTCTCTATTTGTCCCTAGAGCAGCGCGTATTCAGGTCAGCCCCTTACCACACTGTTCCGCCCGATTGAGGTCAGCCACTTGCAACACTGCTGCCATTGTATTGCCATTGTTTCCCCAGTGTCCACTACCGTGGCGTCACCCTTGTTTAATTCCTATTGGCCGTATATCGTCCCACCCATGTTAAATTCCCCTTGTCCGTATAGTGCCCCCCCCCATATTATATTCCCCTTGTCCGTATATTCCAAGCGCCCTTTTTTTAACATTAAAGTCCCATTATCCATATATCGCCCGCCCCCTTCACTACTATTCCTCTTTTAATAAACAAATGCTGATCAATGTATGTTATCAACCACAGCCCATCCTAAATTGTTCGCATGCTTGGCGGTATTGCGATATGTATCAAACACATCCGCCAAGAGCAGAATATCCGTACGCAAGTACAGATCGTGATAGTCACCCAAATATCCGTACGCAAGTACAGATCGTGATAGTCACCCAAATATCCGTACGCAAGTACAGATCGTGATAGTCACCCAAATATCCGTACGCAAGTACAGATCGTGATAGTCACCCAAATATCCGTACGCAAGTACAGATCGTGATAGTCACCCAAATATCCGTACGCAAGTACAGATCGTGATAGTCACCCAAATATCCGTACGCAAGTACAGATCGTGATAGTCACCCAAATATCCGTACGCAAGTACAGATCGTGATAGTCACCCAAATATCCGTACGCAAGTACAGATCGTGATAGTCACCCAAATATCCGTACGCAAGTACAGATCGTGATAGTCACCCAAAT
>JAECUM010022145.1:0-59066 GCA_016617855.1 Megalonaias nervosa | reverse complement strand
CTTGTGCGAGAACTGAACATATTAATTTTCATAAACTATTAAATAATTTAGAACTTAGACGTGATATGTTGGAAGATATAGAATATGATGAAGATGAAGAAGATGAAGAAGATGAATCAGATGAGGATTAATAAATTTCTTGATAACATTTTTCATATTTGCAGACCCTTATTGGAAGTATATATATGAGAACACCGTCTATTGCATGAAATTCGCGAAGTAGATCGTCCATATCATATTTAACTCCCCGTAAGCAAGATCGGATCTGATTCAGCATTTTTTATATGTTGTACTTGCTGTTTTACAAGCTGCTTTTTTGTTGTTAATGTTGGTTCCATCCGCTTAAATATTGCTGATGAACTAATTCCAATTCCAAAGATAATCAATAAAACGGATTTATCATTGCTCCGCTGCAAATTATATCAGATCCAGTCATTAATAATGGCAAATATGTAATTGTATTTATTATTCTACCATAATATTTGTAACATTTTTTTCTGCACCAAAACTTTTTTATGATAATATTTGTAATATTCTTTAAGTGCCTCGAGATCAGATTTTGGAATAGTCTCTGAAATATAATTAAAGTCAATAATTTCTTTTTCCATTTTTATTTTTTATGGTTTATAAAATAGCGAATACGCTATCTCCAGCAATATCTAGAGATTCTCTAAAAAAATCATTAACACCGTTACTTATAAAATCTGTATACTTTTTGTAAACCTCTGAGGCTGTGTCCGTGTATCTTACATGTGTTAAAACTTCATTTTTCTTTAACCAACTATATGAGTAAAATTTATTAAAAAATTCCGAAAATCTAATTGCTAAAACATAATTTTGTACTTCATTCCAGTTTTCTACCTTTTTTTGTTTCATCAATATAACCGAGAACAAGAGCAATTTCATCTAATGTAAAATTTTTATGAACTAGATACTGTCTTAGTATTGTATACGCAGCTATAAAGTTTAATACAAATAATTTTCTTAAATAAGATTTATTCATTGCATCGTCATGAAATAAATTTTTAATTTGTTGTAATATGTTAATTTGGCGCATATCATCGAAAAGTTTATTAATTTCATCAGAATAACCTCTTAAGGATAATTCTCTAGATCGCCGCAATGTTGGCGGATGATAATCAACCTCATCAATATCATAATAATCATTAATTTTTCTTTCAATTTTAACTAATATAACTTCATCAATAAAATCTGCTTTTTGAGTATCATCAAAGCTATTAAAATCGTCACTAAAATCATCTAATATTTTTTAATGATTTATCAACAACTATTGGGTCAGATTCTGGATTATCTCTATTTATTAATGACAGAATTGCATTTGCATAAGCTTTTACAATGAGTTCTGCACTTATCGGTTTAACAATTTCTAATAATTTTTTTTTATCATGATAATACATTCCAAATTTTTGAAATACATCTCGTTTTTTAAATTTATCATTCAATTTTTTATTTTTATCTAATTTTTCCTTTTTATTTCAGATAATCTGATTAGTTTATTATGTAAATTATTTACTCTAGTTACTTCCTGTAGTCGTCCGCCATGAGCTAGTGTTTTTATTAGATTAGATTTAATAATAAGTTCTGTATTTTTAGAATTTAGCTCCGACAATATTTTTTAAAATATATTTTCTATTCGATTTTGTTCGTCTTTACAATCATAAGGATGACAATATCTACTTATAACATCAAAATCTCTTATTGCATCTTTTAATTGTTGTCCTCGCATCTCCTTAACTCGAACAAAATTTTTTTCATCATCATCGGCAGCTTTATCTAGATGATCATAATTTAATTTTTTCATAGAATTTATTTTTGTATTTTCTCTATAAACTTTAAACACAGCTCCAGCAGCATCTTTATCTTCTTCAGTAAGAAGTATATTGCGATTAAAAATATATTGATAAAATTCTCTAGCAATTGATACTATTGGTGGATCTGACATCTGTTATTTTGTTTATGTTAAATTTGATCGTCTACAGTAAATATTTGAAATACCGTTAGTCCGGGATATGAACTTTCAGCATTGTTAACAAATATTCTAAAATATAAATATTTATTTGTTATGCTCGCGGCTGTTAGAGTAAAATATTGCGAGACTAAAATGTAAACACCAGCTGCAGCATATAAATCAGTCCAAGTTGAATCATTATCAGATCCCTGCAACTTCCAATTATATATTCTACCGACTCCAGAATTTAATCTTCAACGAAGCTGAAACTGCCAAATAGCAACAGAGTACGGGCATTGTATTTTTAACCAAACGTTTGATGTTTCTCCAGCTGTTGTCCACTCCGGTCCTCCAGATATTGCACTTGTAAATAAAAAAGATTGATTTGGATAATTTCCAGGATATTATCTTGATGCGCTAGCAATACATCCAACACGATTTGATGTTGAATCAACTAAATTTGAAATAAATCCAACATTATTTTTAGATCTTGTTACTGCTCCAGTTGAAACTGAACCAGCATAAGCTTTATTTACTAAATAGATTGCTACAGTTGGAACATATGCGGTTGTTATTCTATTTAATCCCATATCTATCATACCCTGCATCAATCCTCCAGCGAGCCGCAAGTAGTTTGCTGAAATATATGTAACATTATTTAATATTGCAGTATCTGCGTCATTAACATATTTTTTTGTTCGTTAAATCAACATCATTAGCTGAAACATGCGATGACGTTATTTTGTTAAGTCCCATATCTAACGTTCCGGTCATTGTGTCTCCAACTTTTTTCAACAAAATTATCTTTAACAAATTTGACGTTTGTTAGGCGACCGTCGTCAGTCAGCGCTGTATTATCAAGTTGAGTATTAAACACAACAAATCCTCCCATATCAATAGATCCTGTCATAAAACCACCAGATAAATGTAGATAAGGTGTTAGAGCTCCTCGCAGTTGCGCGTAACTAATAGCATCTTTATCATCATCTGGAGGTGGATTTATTGATAATACTGTTATTTTAGAATTATTTGACATTACAATAATGCCAGTAACTGTTCCACCGGTTTTATCAAGTTTTTTATCATCAAAAGTTTTTAACTGTAAATAACTTACAGCTTGTGTATTAACTAAATTTGGTGGTGGATAAGCGGTTTCTAAATCTACTATTTTATTACCTGACATATTGATATTGCCAGTAACTGTTCCGCCTGTTTTTTCAAGTTTTGTATCACCAATATAAAATAACAGAATTAAACTTACAGCTTGTGTTAGATCTGAATTTGGTGATGGATATGTGGTTTCCAAACCTGATATTTTCTTACCTGACATATTGATATCGCCAGTAACTGTTCCTCCAGTTTTATCAAGTTTAGCATCATCAACAGTTTTTAACTGTAAGTAACTTACAGCTTGTGAGTTAACTAAATTTGGAGGTGGAAAAGCGGTTTTTAAATGTATTATTTTCTTACCTGAAATATCTACATCACCAAAAATAGATCCACCAACTTTATCAAATTTAATATCATCGACGTATAACAGCTGTATATAACTTACAGCTTGAGATGGATCTGAAACTGATGGTGGATAAGCGGTTTCTAAACCTATTATTTTCTTACCTGACATATTGATATTGCCAGTGACTGTTCCTCCAGTTTTATCAAGTTTTTTTTATCATCAACAGTTTTTAACTGCAAATAACTTGTAGCTTGCGTATTTATGACATTAATTGGTGGATATTCTGTTTTCTAGGTCTAAAATTCTCTGATTTGACATTGATAAGTTGCGGTCATTGTGTCTCCAGATTTTTTCAAATAACCTAATAAATCAACTCCATTTGTTACTACTACATCTGACACTGATCCGTTCAATGATGTTCCAAATTTTGCACAATAACTCATCTCTATAAATTTTATGGTTTATAAAATTTATTGTTAGTTTATAAAAAATATATAACACAAAAATAATAACGATGTCGATATTGAACTTTGATACTGAGCGACTAGTAAAACATGAACATAACAACGAACTTCCAGATTGTCATTATCTTATTGTTGGTTGGACTGGATCGGGAAAAACAAATTTATTAATGAATTTACTCCTCGGTGTCAACTTTAATTATGATCGAGTATATATTTACACAATGAACCCACAACAAGATAAATACGAGCTACTAAATTAGTATAATGATAAAATGCGAGACGATCTTGATGCTGGTGAAGATATTTTTATAATAAAAACGACTGAAGATTTAATCCCAGTAAATGAACTTGACTCTACCAAGCACAAAATAGTTGTTTTTGATGATATTCCGCTGAACAACGAGCAAATTAATAAAATAAG
The DNA here is from genome assembly GCA_016617855.1 of Megalonaias nervosa. NCBI lineage: Eukaryota > Metazoa > Mollusca > Bivalvia > Unionida > Unionidae > Megalonaias > Megalonaias nervosa. The sequence continues at coordinate 54,756 of JAECUM010022145.1, read as the reverse complement.
ATCTTATTTTTCATTATCAAGAAATAAAAAATGTAATTCTATTTATCTCGCGCAAGGTTTTTATAATGTTGATAGATTTATCAGACGAAATACAGACTGTTTTATATTATTTCCCGGACTAGACAATGTTGATGTGCGGAATATTGCGAACGAACAATGTGGAGATATAAATAAAAGATAAATTTATTGAATTTTATCATAGAGCTACAAAAGATAAATATAATTTCTTTTTATTTGATAAACTAGCGCGAGATCCAACAAAAATGTTTCGATGTTTTATCAATGAATACTTATAATAAATTTTTGTAAAAACAAAATAATATAAACAATATGGAAAGAGAAATAAAACGTAAAAAGTTTCTTGATACACTAAAAAAACTTGTTAAATCAAAAGCTGAATTTAAAAAGAAAGTACAAGAAGTTCGTCGTGAACGAATAGTTGCTGAAGAAGCAGCTGCTAGAGTTCAAGAACCAATAATAGAAGCTATTATTGGAAAACAACCAGAAGATAAACCATTACCCGAGGAAGAACTTAAAAAAAGACAAGAAAAAGGTTTATTAGGTATAGTTAAGGAACAACAAGAAGCTATATCTGAAAAAATTATTAAAAGATCTGCGGAGGAAACTCGAAAATGGGCTGAAGCACTTACAGCGCATATTGTTAATCCAGCTGTTCGAAAAGCTGAAATAAATAAATTGATTAATGACCCAATTGTACTTCAGCGAAAAATAGCAGATTTAAATACTAAAGAAATTAAACAAGTATTAGATACAGTAGCACAAAGAGTGGAGGGTATTGGAGAGGAACAAGAAATAGCTAGTGAATTATTGTTAAAAAAAGCAGATCCTGTAAGCAAAAAGTTTTTATCACCATCACAAAGCAGTAATGGAAATAACAGATATTGAATATGATAATTTTGTATTATTAGATAAATTTGGTGGTCTTGATAGAGTCGGAATTTGGGATGATGATGTTTATAGAAGATTTGCTATCATGCTAGACACATTTATATCAACGGTTAACGCAGCTGTTTTTGATTTAGATCGCGCTCAAAATGATAATGAATTTATTCAGCTTCGTAATGTAATTAGACTTGGTGTTATTGCTATGGTTTTTAAAGAAGTATCTGAAAGACAGAGAGAGAGAAAAAATTTGGTACGGGATGGAATTTTAAAAGAGCATTTGGTGTAGCTGATAAAAATCGTTATAACAATTTACAAAAAGCAGCTGACGATGATACTAAAGCTGCTATGGATGCGGCAGTTTCATTGGCTGAACAACCATATTCTAGAACTGGAACAGGAATTGGAAATTCCCAAATTGAAAATTCCGGAGTAAAAGCATTTACATCAACAGCTGAAATAATTGGCAGATTAATGTTATTAATATCATCAAAAGAGGCTGGAAATGAGGGTTCTGAAATTGACAATGAAATTATAGATATACTTGATAATTTACGATCGAGCGGATTATTAATATCAGATGAGAATCAAACTTTGCATGACTATCTTATCAGTTAAATTTTTATCTAGATAAAATAATAGTGATGTCAACAACATTATTGCTAGACTCCAGCACTGCAAGTGCTGCTAAAGACAGCGCAAATTTTTCTGTTAATTATATTCTTCCAATACAACTTAATCCAGATTTACAATATGAGATTAGATTAATTTCTTGTACAGCATGGCATAGTATGGCGAATATAAAAACTGATATTAATGATGATTTTACGTTTCAAGCGCTTTTAGCGCGGTGGAAATCATTTAAAATACCACAAGGAGCTTATAATGTGACAGATATAAATAAAGTAATAAAATTGCTTATAACAAAAAATAATGGTGCTGCTGACGATTTTGAGCTTGTTCCAAATTAGAATACACTACGCGCTAGAATAACGCTAAAAAATAATTTGTTAGTTGATTTTTCCCCAGCAGCAAGTATTTCCTCGCTGTTGGGATTTACTAAACAACAATATGAATCTGCTACAGTACAAACAATAACATATGACGGAGATCTTCCAGTAAATATAACAGATATAAATACAATTTTAATAAACTGTTCTATTGCATCAGGATCTTATTCTGCTCGTGGCAGCCAAGGACAAAAATATACAGCTTTTCACCAGATGTTCCGCCAGGTTCGCTGATGCAAATTAATCCACATCAAGTTATTTATTGTCCAGTCAATGTTGAAAATCAAATAACTGAAATTAATATGAAATTGACAGATCAGTCTGGACGACAACTTCATCTTAATAACGAAATTGTAACATATTATTTTCATCTACAATCTTTTTAGCAATAAATTTTATGAACCATAAAATAACAGAGAGAAGATGATTTACAAAAGAAAAATTTACAGAAGAAAAATTGTAGGTGGATTTTTTTGAAATATATTTACTAAAATTGTTGAAAATATATCGGGGATAGCTCATAAAGTTGCTCCTATCGCGTTAGATGCGAGTAAAGCTTTTGCAACTGGAGCGGCATCTGCAGCTGGAACTGCGGCTGGGCAAAAGATTGCTGGCAAAATAAAAGGCGCGCCGGCTGCATCTGAAATTAAACAGGTTATTTCACAAATTGCTCCAACAGAAGATACAAAACTTGCTATGATAGCAGCAACAAAAAACTTTTATCACCAAAAGGCGAGCAAATTATGCAAAATCTAATATCAAATGTTACATCGCCACAGTAAAACTATAAATTTTATAAACAATTATTTTGTCTAAACAAAATAATAGAGAATAGAATGTCAGTCAAAAATTATCTCGACTTGGCTGAAATATATGATACTGATGGTATGGCAACAGAAGATATATCAATGCACTTGCAAGTTACAAGTACAATCCTAAATATTGTTCCATTTAGTGATGATTATTCCATATCTATTGCAACAAACATGATGTGGTTTAAAGATACTGGAACAGGAGTTGCTGACTGGAATGAATTTATTATTAGATGACTTCCTCTCATACATGGTGCTAATGCTGCTGCAGATTTTCCACTTGTAAGAGATTTTCTTATTGCTAATGCTGACAGATTTGATATAGCTTCACCAGCTGCAGCTGCTAATGATGCTTCCACGAGAGTTTCATTAATAGCGGCCTGTCAAAATCTTGGTATGGCACCACCAGCTGCTGCTGATGATGGTGTTGCAATGTTAGATCATTTAAATAATGCTATGACTAATAATATAACACAATTTATAATGAAGGTTTTGACAAAAGAAAAACTTTGGCAGCTCAATCTAAACAAATTACAATGATGCTGCCGCTAAGCACAATTTTTGGATTTTGTCGGGACCATGATAAAGTATTTCGCGGAGTAAAACACACTTTAATAATTGACAGAGCAGAAGAAAACGATTGTATTTTTCGTGGAGCCGGAGTACCTGACGCGCAATTTGTTATTACTAAACTCGCGCTTTGGATGCCGCGAATAACACCATCATTTAACAAACAAATAGAACTAAACGATATGCTCCAAAAATATACAAAAAAGATTCATTTTCAACAACATAAAATATATCAAACAGTTATTCCACAGGCAACTGATTACACATGGCGTGTTACAACAACAGCATCTGAACAGCGGCCACGAAGTATATTTGTTGTATTTCAGCGGCAATCATTTCGCAACAATCAGTTGTTTAACAATAATATATTTACGCCTGTTGATGTAAGGAGAATATATGTTAGAATAAATTCAAAACAATATCCAGAACGAGCTGTTGAGTGTAATTTTAATGATGCAACAAACAATATATCTAGGCCTTACATGTACCTTATGGACGCTATGCAAAAATATCAAGATGTTGGAGAAGGATCTCAGATTTCTGCCGAGGAATTTTGAACGCTTTATCCAATATTTTATTTTGATGTTAGTAAGCAAGCAGAACGTGATGTTTTATCAGCAGCAGATATAGAAGTTACTTGGACATTAGGTGGTGCTCCGCCAAATCCTGCAAATGTTTATGCATTAGTTATTAGCGACCGTTCCATAACTCTTGACTCGGTAGAAGGTAGAATGTCGGTGCAAGTTTAAAGTGCTCAAAGTGCTTTGCACTTTTACATTTGTAAACATTAATTTTATAACGATGAAATATATTACAAAAGAAATATACTTAACTCAAGGTCAGATTAAAAAATTATAAGCTGCAATTAACAAACGACGCGCTGTTTAGAAAATGATCCGCAATCTCAGTCTGGTACTTTAACAAAATTAATGCTAACTGAAACACAAATAAATAAACTCATTCGCAAGACAATCAAAAATAAACATTTTATTTTGAATTTGAGCAAATCTCAGGTTGTTGCAATGGCGCGTCATGGTGGTTTCTTTGGACCAGCTTTAGCAACATTAGCCAAGACAATGTTACCAAAACTTTTGCCGGTGCTCGGAACATTGGGAATAGCAGCATCACCTGGAGCTATATCTGGAGCAACTTAAAAAGCTGTTGAGGGAAATGGGATAAAGAAAATTTTTGTGTCAATAAAATGATAGAGAGAATGCCAAAACGAAAGACGGCAGCGAAACGAAGGAAGGCAAACAAATAAAAGACAACCACGAGGCGAACAAGAAAAATGAACGGTGGATTCATAGGGCCGCTGCTGGCGGGAATAGCAGGAAGTTTATTGCCAAATCTGTTGGGAATAGGTCGCGGACTAACACTGCCGGGCACAAGAAGATGAAATCTTCTGCAATTGCAGTTGCGACAATGATCTTTGTCTAGAGCAAAATAAAATTGTTACATATTGTCAGCGCTGTAAAAAACGAAAAATAATTGGATCTGGATTAGATGTCCATAAGCTAAATGGAACGCTGCCAAAACCTAAAGGTGCTTGGACACTACCAAAATATAAATATACCGGTCCTTACAATCCGCTCGAAAAACAGCTTGATGAAAATGATAACTCGCTCCCAGGACAAGAGCCTTACAATAAAGTTGATGAAATAGCAATGCGACATGATATTCGTTACCGTGATAATGAGCAAGATAAACATGGATGTGATAAGGTAATGTTAAATGAACTGCGTGATATGACACCGAGTGGAGTCAGAGAGCGTATTGACAGAAGATTGGTGCAGGGATTAATTGGAGCAAAATATAAGTTAGGACTCGGAGTGTCCCAATTTGGAGAAAATCTACAATCACCTGCAATGCAGATGTTAGTGACTGAATTACATCGACGTAAAAAATAAAGTTTCAGCGCCGTAAGGTTATAGCAAATGCTGTTGATGATATTTGGGCAGTAGATCTAGTTCATATGTCAAATTTATCTCAGTTTTATAATGATAAAAAATATTTATTTAATGTTGTTGATAATTTTAGTAAATATGCTTTTAGCGTACCTGTTGCCGATAAAACCGGAGCATCAATAACAAATGCGCTGGAACAGATTATTGTTGCTATAGAAAGAAAACCAAACAAAATTTGGACAGATCACGGAGCTGAATTTTTTAATAAAAAGTTTGAGAAATTTCTTGAGCAAAATAATATAAAAAAATATGTTACTGGAAACGAGGGTAAAAGTGTGATTGTTGAGAAATTTAATCGCACATTAAATGAGTTAGTACATAAGCATTTGACAGCTAAAAATACGAATAATTATATTAACAATCCCCAAGAAAATGTTGATAAATATAATAATACTGTACATAAATCAATCAAAATGTCACCAAATGATGCGATTAAAGATCCAATATTAGCAAATGAGAACATGTATCGCAGACATAAATTTAAAGTTGGTGATAAAGTTAGAATATCTCTGACAAAAAAAGTATTTGAAAAGGGATTTACTCCAAACTGGAGTGAAGAAGTATTTGTTGTTGATAAAGTTTTATTGACAATGCCAATAACTAATTCGTTAGAAGATTTAGCTGGAGAACCTGTCATTGGCAGTTTTTATGAACATGAGCTACAGAAAACTGAACAAGATGTGTTTATTATTGAAAAGGTTATTAAGAAAAAAGGTGATAAAAGTTTAGTCAAAAGGAGCGCATATGGAGATAAATTTAATAGTTGGATCCCAACTAAGTCGATTTCTTCGACTGCGATTATAACAGAGAAATAATATTATTATAAATTTGCTCGTATTTTATAAACACATCTTTAGATTTGACAGGTCGACACAATCTAATTAAATATAATTTCCTGTTGTTATTAATATCATCAGATGCTTGCATCAAATAAAATACTTTAGGAAATATAAAATCAAATTTAATATTTTTTTGTCTACCAGAAGATACAGTCTCAATCTTAACATTTATAAAAGGTTTTATAAGCAGCCAAAATATTTATTGCTCATCTACTGTAAAATCAAATTTGATTATGTTTTTAGCGATATGATATTTAACATTATATCCTCCGGTCGTTGATTTTCCGTAATTTCTTTTATCAACTACATCATCAACTTCATCATCGTTGTTGTTGTCAAATAAAATATAAGCTTCGGAATATACTGATATATTATTTTCAACTTTATCAAGATAATTACATGAAAATTCAATATCATCATAAATATCAGCTAATCTTTTCATCATTATTATTTATATTCACTTTTGTCTAATTATTAAAATAAAAATGTCAAAAATAAAATGTCATCAAAAAGTAAATATTTTAAATTACAGAGACTTAGCTGATGCTGTAAGAATATGTTTGTTCATCTACAATTACATCTGTTGATGTCATCGTTATGCAAGGTGATTTTAATAAAATTCTGTTAAATGAAGCTGAGAAAAATAGATTAAGTGAAAACAATTTAATAACTTTCAAATACGATCGAAATGAAGTTTTATTATTTGCTCATAATTGCTTGACCAAAAGCGAGTTGGAAAATATAATTAATAAATGTATTTAAATGTTATTCTATCAAAAGTTGACATTGATGTAGCTGTATTTGTTCTACCGTTTGCTACAGATTTTATTGTAGCTGGATTTATATCAAAATATTTTGCAGCTGAATAATTGATTTAAATTTAATTTCCTCATCTATTTCCAAATTTACTGAAATGACTGATCTTGCATATCTAGCACCGCCAGTATTGCCTCGTTTGCTATTTTCGCGCGATGTAACAAGATCTAGATTTTCAATGCGGTTGTCAGTCTTAATTTTATTAATGTGATCTATAACAAGGTCATTTAAAATTGATTCATTTAAAATTTCATAAATAAATCTATGAGCTTTGTAATTAACTCGATCTATTTTACTTCCACGTACCATAACTTGAAGATAACCGTCTATATTTAATTTACCTAATATTTTTTTTATATTTTTTTATGACCGAATAATTCTTCTATCACTAGCTTCATATAAATTAAAAACTGGGTGAGTTTTAACTCATTTTGCAATGCTAAATTTTCAATACTGTCATCTTCTATTGAATTATTTACTCTATATACACGTTGTCCTACCGGAATTTCACCACAGAATAAAGTATAAATAAAATCTTTTCTAAACATTTCTACACGATCTGCGTTATCTCCCTTAACTGAGATCTTAATTCCAACTGGAGTTCATAAGCCAAAAGGTTTATCATATTTCACGTGAATAACAGATCCAAGTGCATTGGCGGCGTAATAATTATAAACTGGGTGAATATGATATTGCTCTTGCTCCTCAACTGTTATTCTGATGTATCTCAAGATTTCAGTCATTATATTATAAGGTATTTCATTTCTCTAATTAGAAGTTTTTCAGTAAAAAAATATTGTACAATAAGCATTTAAAGACTTCGTTGCCGATTATTAATGTATCAACATTAGTTATCAAAAATAGCTCACTATCATAATTATACAAACAAAATTTTATTCTTCCGCTAACTTTCTGGTGGCATTCGAACAATTCTTTCATTGCTTATTTATTAAGAGGATATTTACTATCTTTAGCATAAACTTTATACCGATCTAGATCAATATTTAATTTGTATATTTTTGTTGACTGATGGGATTATGAAAGTTTTCATATCTGCTAGAAAGCTACTCACTGAACTTTTTTTAGATAATCAAAATATTTATCATTATCAGATTTAATAAGTGAAAGTTTTAGTTTATCAAATTTGCTGAAGCATATTCCAGATACTTCATCAGTAATTTGAACAGATAGTTGCTGATTATCAAATATCAAATTTTTAAGTTTGCTGCTACTTCTATTTGTTCCTGTTACATTTTTAAACATTATTATTATTTTTAGACAAAATTTTATAGTATCCAAATGCAAATGTATTCACTCCATCGCAACAATATCTTTTGTCATCAAAATTACTTAAACCGCGTTTTATTATAGTATCAGTTTCAAGTTTGTGATTATTATTTGATCTAATAACATTTGTTTTGATTAAACTAACTTTATTATCTAATGCAGCTTTAAAGTCATCAAATTGCATTAAACTTTTTAACATTGCCTCTGGGAATGTCCTTCGCTTTTTTTGTTAATTTATTATTATCGAAAACTACGGCGTACATTTTACTCTTCAATCCGATAAATTCCCTCACTGGATTAAACATAAACTCATCTTTCATTTTACCAATAACTTGTTTGTTTTTATTGGCACTAAATCCGCTATCTCGTGGATCATCTGATAAATCAAATAAATCTTTATTATCATAAATATCTTGATAAACATAGAACATATTATGTTAGAAACTAATGAATCAAAATCAGTAAATAGCAGCTCAGAATCTGGCCATTGTTTCTTAACAAAATTATGATGAAAATCATATATCAGCCATTTTGAGAGATCAAGCACGGCAGCTCCAACATAAATCGGTTTATTTAACTTCAGATTTGTTTTTCTTCTGTGTATTGCAGCTAGATTTTCATTAAATATTCTAATGCTCAGAAAATCATCATCAGATACAAGTTTATTTCTGCGAGCTACATGATTTACAATCTCAATATTTACTCATTTTCTTATATTTTCAATAGTTTTGCCAAAGACTGAGTTATTCATTAGCTTAAAGAAATTTTTCTCAAAATCTATTTCAGCAACTGCTCCTCGTTTTGTGTTTAAATCGATATAATCTGACATCCAACAAAGTTGCTTAAATTTTAGCACTCAACGAACTTTACTCAAGATTAAACCAGAATCTACAGCTTGTTTTAAATTTTTATAAAGTAGAACATATTTTTTTTTATTTAATAAATTTGGAACAAGTTTATTAACTATTGGTCCAGTTGCAGTTGTCATTGATCGTTGTTCGTCTGATAATAAACTATAATCAATTTTCATAGACTCCGCACAAAATGGATAGTCATTATGTAAATCATAAAGTTCTTCTGGATAATCAAGATTAACTTCAACAAAATAGCTAGTATCATCTACAAGATCGTTTTCAGTTTCTCTTTAAAATTGATTTGGAGTTATCCAGCAAAATTCGCTACATGGCATTGGTTCTGACATAGCAAATCCTCAAAGATTATTTATATCTAAATAAATGATATAATTTGGTGGAGCATTTTTATCATAATTTTTTAGATATTTATTGTTAGCAGCTGCATATTTTTTCGTTATTACACTAATTCCGCCTCTGATGCCTTTTTCAATAAAATTAAACATATCAACATCAGTCAGCAGCTCTAGCTCGATTTTACTCGTTTTTAATATCGCGCTCTAAGATAAACCGGGAGCAGAATAATGCTAACAGGGATCTAGTCCGTAATTGTTGTAACACGAACATTTTCAAAAACGTCCGCGAGTAATAATACATCAGTTTTCAAGTAAATATCATGATAGTCACCAAATGTTTTACAATCAAATTCTTTCCAAATTTCTTGTGCATAATTATATTCATCATCAGTTACATTTTCATTTTTTAGTTGAGAATAAAATTTATCTTTGTCAGGTAGAGAAGTTTTATCAAATCTGCTCCAATCATCAAGATACTCATATGGAAATATGCCCGTTTTTGTTAACAAATTAAATGTGGCCTCGAAACAATCTCGTAGGTTATCAAAATTACTGCAACCCGTACAAGCTCATCTAACAATGCTGCCATAAACTGTAGACTATCAATAAATCGCAATTTTCCAAAAGTAACTGACATATATTTTTCAAAATTGTTGGGAATACATTTTATAACATTATTTAATTTCAGTTTATTTTTAATTTCATCATTACCAAAAGCTTCTACAATAATGTGACTATCATAGCCTCTGAAATTATGTAAAATAACTGGAATAAAATCTGGTGCATGAAATTTCAAATTGCAGTTGTTGTGAGCAGCTCCACAATATTGGCCGGTTACATGACAGTGATCGTGTACTTTATCATCACCTAACTTGTTCACAAATGTGACAGTTGATAACATCAGCAAATTCAATTTCTTGCGCTTTAGTTAATTTTTTCATAAAAATATTTTTAGATAATTTGTGTGAAATTTCATCAACATCATCTATCACATTTTCCTCGATAAAGTTTTATTGACGTAGATAAATTACTGCCAACACAAGAAACTATTTTATAAGCTACTCCATAAGGAACATGTTGTTGTATTTTTCTTGTACTTGATTTACTCGGATTATTTTCCGCACCATCAACTGGAACAAGTAGACACTCAAAATCAGCATAAATAACAAACGGCATCTTTAGCTTATGATTATAATGTTTAAATTTCAATAATTTTTCGTTTTCGCATGGCATTGTTATTCTTTGGACGTTGGAACAGTATTTTATATGCTCTTTTAATCTTCTATCAAGTTGATTTGATTTTCTATCTTCAGAACAACCTTGTAAGCACCTATAAAAAAAGTATTTCTTATCCTTATGTTTATTATATGTTGACCTACTAGACCATTAAAATGTTTCATCCAACAATAATGATCTTTATAAAATAATAAATTTATTGTTGATTGACTAGCATTTTCTGAAATATATCTAGGATAAACATTTTGTTTGTCATCCAGTCCAAATATATTAATAGAAATATTATTTTGTTTTTCAAATTTAAATATTGATTTTCAGCTACTGGGAAATTTATTCCGCTAAAATTAAGTTGATTAGCATATGGTATGTATTTTTCAACTCGATTGGAATGCTTATCTTGCGGATGCACCGCCCATTTGAAACATTTATTATCAACATTTTTTATGTTAATACAACATTTTTTATTTTTTATTTTTTGAGGAAGATCGATATAAAAACTACCTCGGAAAACATTATATTTTGCAGTATGTATTAGAATCTCCTTAATCATCTCAAACTTCCAACCAGATCCTGATGAAGTATATTCTTTTATTTTGTTATTTATTTCTTGATGTATTACATCAGCGACTAAAGAAATATATGTTCCAGCTAATATTCTACAAGGTTTAGCTGATAAATAAGGATCAGCAAATTCAGTATTAAATTTTTCAGTTTCAAAAATTATATCAAATATATCCATTTCAGACTCTGGAACAGCACTTATTTTAGAAAATATAACATGATATTGTACAATTAATTTGATACTTTTATGTAGAGTAAGTTGGTATGATATTATCGGTTGTAATAAATTAAGTAATTTGGTCGAGCTAAAATTTGTAAGTATACCTTTGTCATCAAATTTATAGCTATTATCATATCGAGCAAATGCCGTAGCAATTTTCTCTTCCTTTATTTTCTTAAGGAGAGCTTTTTTCAGCAATATCCTTCAATTTTTACATCATATTATATTATTATAGTATTTAGTTTGTTTAAATAGAAAATTCCTCTAATTGAATTTTGTCTAAAAATATAAAATAAGATCCAGTAGTAGGAAAATATGGGCGTTTCTACATCAGAGACCCCACCTCAAACAAAACTTAAAATTCTAACATTTTGACCAAAAATCTTACTCTTTGGGCTAGAATCCGCTTGAAGATTTCAGGTTGGAGGGATCAAAAGTGATGAAAAAAAAGTAATTTGGATTTGTTTGGAGGGGGTGGGGGTGGGGTCTCTGGGGTAGAAATCCCGTATTTGCCTACTACTGTAATGCCCATTAATGCCCTCTAAATAATGAGTGCAAAATCTTTAGTCTGTAATTTCCCCTAAATATTGAGTGCAAAATCTTTAGACTGTAATGCCCTCTAAATACTGAGTGCAAAGTCTTTAGTCTGTAATGCCCCCTAAATAATGAGTGCAAAATCTTTAGACTGGCATGCTCGCTAAATATTGAGTGCAAAATATTTTGACTGGTATGTCCCCTAAATATTGAGTGCAAAATCTTCAGATTTGTATGCCAGCTAAGTATTGAGTGCAAAATCTTTAGACTGTAATGTCCTCTAAATATTGAGTGCAAAATCTTTGTAACAATAAGAAATACCTTAGACGCTAATCTCAAGATGAGTCTTTCAATTTTATTGTTAATTGTCCAATAACAATTAAAAGTAACATTGTCTTCCATCAAACCAATAGACTCACACGTCTCTGATAGTGATTGAATAGGATAGTATTTTCCCCAAACATATTTTGATCACAGGTTTACAATAACCTCCTTTTTCATCTGCCTTGCTGGATTAGAAAGAAAGCTAACCTTGATACATACATACTATTTGATGTAAAGACGTGTGTGACATGGTTAAATCTTATCTTGTATTATCTACAGATAGAGTTCGAGCAATGGAAGTGTCTGACATTTCCCAGTGTAGTAATGTCTTGTTTCATTACAAGAAAATACATGTAAAATATACACTTTGTATCGTGTGTATTTCATTCTGGCATTTATACAATCGGTACGTCTAAATGAATAAACACCTGTCGGTGTCTCGAGCTGATAAAGAAACATAAAAGTCTACGCTGCAGCTTAGTATATGTGATAATTACTTATCCAATTAGCCTGTCTGCCGCTGATGCTAGCTAATCCACCAGTAACCGCCCAACTCAAAGATTAAATCCACAAACGTTTGTGATATTTAGTTTCAAGCACCACAACACTTACGGGAAACGAAGGTCGTCCGATATGTAGTCTCGTTTCGAGATATCATATTTTCGATTCTTCAAGCATGGGCTTGAGTAATCGGCTATCGAGAGCTTTTTCTACTAAAATTCCACCTCGGTGTTTATTTCCGATTATTGGCAGAAAATTCCAGGGGCTGTTCCGATCTAGGGGTTCAAATAGAACCTTTGCGAACTGTTTTCGCTTGAAACACTCATGTAAAAGCGGACCGATTATTCATTTGCTTTTCATTCTTGCTTCCGACACAATAATCAGCCGTCATAAAGTTAGAAGTAGAGTGTTACTGTGTATGAACAACTAAAAGTGAATGCCAAATGGCCTTTAATAATTGAATAGTCAGACCGAGAAAGTGTGTAGAGATGCATGTTGGTACTTAAAGTGATGCTGAGAGAGAAAAAATGTTTTTATTTTCACCATAAAAGAGAATAAGTCTGATGCATGCAGAGTGAAGCCAGTGTATAAATGACATTCGAAATATTAAAATTGGTATTCTCTGCGGTCAGATATCTTCTATAAAGAGGTGCAGTAAGTACGAAACCAAGCACACACAATAGTTTCATAAACATTGACCTTTATGGGCAGGTTTGATATTATGGAGGTGTCCACTGTGAGGTACATAGGTATCTGTATTAGTCTGGCCTTAATTTATTTGAAAAAATCTTTAAAAAAGTGCATGTTATATATCTATAAACACTCTTTATAACACCACATATTTTTATGGTCACCCTCTTATCGCGGACAATTACTACCCTCGCTTACCGTCATAATCCTTCCTAAAATTGGAAGTAAAATGCTAATTTTCTACTCTAATTGCCTTTTGTTATATCGCCAGTGCGATCGTGTCCTGCATTATTATCAACTGTCATTCTTTTAATAAGTAAATTACTGTACCGGATGGACCTTATGCAGAAAATTAAAATGTTGTTTGATTCTAGTATTGAGTAAAACTATCACAGACTTCTCTGTGAAAAATCAAAATGTTGTGTGATTCAATTACTGATTAACAGCTCCCGACAGACAGATTGAGTCATGGCAATAAACTGCATCAGCTGTATAACAGAAAAGAGACACTCTAGGCACGTTCTTGAAGAGTTCACACCAGCATTAAGGCACTGCTATAAAATCTCCAATTTGAAAAGTAGAAGTGATCAGATGTAGGCGTCAAAGGGACGTCTCTAATTAATCCAGACAAAAAGCACCGATCTTGGTCGGAAGAGCCTTCAAAATTCCCTTCCCAAAATTGAGGATTGAACCTTAAACTGTAAAGGTGCAAAGCATGTGTAGTGATCCAACACACTTGTGAATATGTAGCCTATATTAATGGGTTCAGACCACTATGTGTTTTGAGAAACTAAATTTTTTTGTTTAGTAGACGGCATAGTATGCATAACTTAAACAACAGCATAATATATGTAGAAGTTGAAAACTCGAATGACAGTCTCAGAATATTAAAGACACAAAGGCCCAGCCTCAGTCTCAGAGCATCAAGTACAATGCCCTACTTTCAGACTGGTACCCTGCTATTTTCACAAAGTGGTATGCTACGTAGAAATTGCAGTTGATTGATGTAGGCATGACGTTGCTCGTCTTTCAAGGTGTGAATAAAGCCAATATCTATCTGTATTTATTAAACATTCTATTGTTGAAGATTTCCCGGCATGCCAAGGGAAGAAATATTCTAAATGATGTATGGTGTATGTACATTTAAGGCTGACAGATAGATTTTCTATTTTTAACACTCAATTTGTTTTTTATAAAAATTCCCTCACAAACAATCCTGAATCCACTATATGCACGAGGAAAACGCAGCGGAAAACTCTCATTGACTTCTGTGTTGTTTGATTTTTTATATTGAGAAACAATCAGATCGAGTCATGTTTTAAATTTGCATCTGTTGTATAAAAGAAGCGACTATTTAAGCACGTTATTAAAGAGTTTATTTTGGTATTCAACTACCGAAATGAAATCTATAATTTGAGATAATGTTCCTAGAGAAGTGTCGTCTTTGAGGTAGAGGAAACGTGTAGAACTCCGTGAATACCACCGGTGTGAATTTTTCACCTGCCAGAATCAGTTATTGAACACGGAACCCTTGAGGTGCAAACCAAGTGTGGGTACATTAGGATATTAATTGTTTATCCCTCCTCGCCATACCAATTTAATTGAAATAAATACCTCAAATAAATTTGCCTCTATGTAGCTGATAGTCAAGGGTTCAGAAGACTAAGACATTTTTCATTGCCATTATTGCTTGCATTTGAGAAAACAAAATTGTTTTGTGCAGTAGATGGTTTAGTAGATAATTTGTGTATTCTTTGATTAAAGTTAGCGCAAACATTCCGAACAAATGTAATACTTCCCAGATATTTTTTTCTGATATAGATGTCCATAACTGCCGTGGAAGTAAATCGAATTCGTACGAATGCACATATGTAATCTATGTAGAAGTTTAAAATACTGATCAAAGAATTATAAAATAAAAATCCCATTCTAGCGCTGTACTCAACGGCCCGATCTCAAAGTATTAAGTGAGGCCCAGTACTGGGAGTCTGGTAACCAGCTTAATTCACAATTAATGAGTGGTCTCAGTCGTAGGAATTGCAGTTGATTGATGTTGGCATGACGTAGCTCGTCTTTCTAGTTGGGAATAAAGCCAAGATCTATCTATATTTATTAAACATTATATTATTGAAGATTTCCCGCATGCCAAGGGAAGTAAACGTCTAAATAATGTAGGGTGTATGTACATTTAGCGATGACAGATCGGTATATCTTTTGACACAACCCCAAAATTGAAAAACTTCACACCACGCCATCTGGCGTCTCTTAAAACGTTTGGGTGGTCCTTGATTCGATTTTCCATTTGGTTTTGGGCTGTTTCAGTGTTTACTTGGGTCCATCATTAATCGGTTTCGATTTATCACCTCGTATTCGTGATCTGATTTTAATTTAAGCATGCAAGAGACTTGCTCATTGCCTTGACATGGAAACACATGAAGTAACTCTCTCTCTCTCTCTCTCTCTCTCTCTCTCTCTCTCTCTCTCTCTCTCTCTCTCTCTCTCTCTCTCTCTCTCTCTCTCTCTCTCTGGCCTATGTTCTGTTTTTCTTTTATTTTATTTTTAATACTACTGATATTGTGAGCACACCATTTGATACATTTTAACCATACATGACAGGTACATACATTTCCACGTTACATATCGCTTGTTTATTAAGACGATAAATGAAACAAATGCTAGATTATTTTGCATTTGTTTCTTTACATATATTTTTGCTGCAACCATTCATTCCCAACGAATATCTTGTGGTTGAATCGATAAACTATTAAATATGTCATAAAATATTTATCGTTTACTAATGAAATAATTTATTGAGGGATAAACGGTGCAGTAAAAGATTTTGTATGATCTATTGAGGGATACGTCCAGATGATAGACTATACAGTAAGGGATTATGTGTAATTTATTGAGGGACAGACGGTATAGTAAGAGATTATGTACTATTTATTGAGGGATAGACGGTGCAGTAAGGGATTGTGTATGATTTATTGAGGAATATGTCCAGAAAGTAGACGGCGCAGTAAGGGATTATGTATGGAATTGCGTCGAGGTCTACACAATTTTTTCATAAGGCTGTTATTCGGTATTCACTCCGTTAGAGGCCGCTATTAAAGCATTGATTCATAAGATTTCATTAAAATAAATCTTTCTTTCTCTAGTGCTAGGGCAACCCCCTCCCCATAACACAACAAAACAACCCCCACCCACATGCATCGTAAATTGTATATAAACAGTTATTAATATGCTTGTCCTCAAAGTTTTATCTTTACAGTACTTTATATTTACATTTATTTGGAAGGGTTCATCTTACAGCGCTTTTATTACATTTATTTGGAAGGGTTCATCTTACAGTGCTTTTATTACACTTATTTGGAAGGGTTCATCTTACAGTGCTTCATATTTACATTTATTTGGAAGGGTTCATCTTACAGTGCTTTATATTTACATTTATTTGGCAGGGTTTATTTTACAGTGCTTTTATTACATTTATTTGGAAGGGTTTATTTTACAGTGCTTTTATTACATTTATTTGGAAGGGTTTATTTTACAGTGCTTCATATTTACATTTATTTGGAAGGGTTTATCTTACAGTGCTTTATATTACATTTATTTGGAAGGGTTTCTCTTACAGTGCTTCATATTTACATTTGTTTGGAAGGGTTCATCTTACAGTGCTTCGTATTTACATTTACTTGGAAGGGTTCATCTTACAGTGCTTTATATTTACATTTACTTGGAAGGGTTCATCTTACGGTGCTTTATATTTACATTTATTTGGAAGGGTTCATCTTACAGTGCTTTATATTTACATTTACTTGGAATGGTTCATCTTACAGTGCTTCATATTTACATTTATTTGGAAGGGTTTATCTTACAGTGCTTCATATTTACATTTATTTGGAAGGGTTCATCTTACAGGGCTTCATATTTACATTTATTTGGAAGGGTTTATCTTACAGTGCTTCATATTTACATTTATTTGGAAGGGTTCATCTTACAGGGCTTCATATTTACATTTATTTGGAAGGGTTCATCTTACAGTACTTTATATTTACATTTATTTGGAAGGGTTCATCTTACAGTACTTTATATTATATTTATTAGGCAGGGTTCATCGTATTGTACTTTTTATTACATTTATTTGGAAGGGTTCATCTTACAGTGCTTCATATTTACATTTATTTAAAAGGGTTCATCTTACAGTGCTTCATATTTGCATTTTTTTGGAAGGGTTCATCTTACAGTACTTCATATTTACATTTATTTGGAAGGGTTCATCTTACAATACTTTATATTATATTTATTAGGCAGGGTTCATCGTATAGTACTTTTTATTACATTTATTTGGAAGGGTTCATCTTACAGTAATGTTTATTACATTTATTAGGAAGGGTTCATCTTATAGTACTTTTTATTACATTTATTTGGAAGGGTTCATCTTACAGTAATTTTTATTACATTTATTTGGAAGATTTCATCTTACAGTACATTTTATTACATTTATTTGGAAGGGTTTATCTTACAGTACTTCATCTTACATTTATTTGGAGGATTTCATCTTACTTTACTTCATATTACATTTATTTGGAAGGTTCATCTTGCAGTACTTCATATTACATTTTCTGGAAGGGTTTACCTTGTAATACTTCATATTACATTTATTTGGAAGGGTTCATTTTTCAGAACTTCATATTTAAATTTATTTGGAAGGGTTTAGTTTACAGTACTTCATATTTACATTTATTTGGAAGGGTTCATCTTACAGTACTTTTTATTGCATTTATTTGGAAGAGTTCATCGTACAGTACTTCATATTATATTTATTTGGAAGGGTTCATCTTACAGTACTTTGTATTATATTTATTTTGGAAAGGGTTCATCTTACAGTACTTTTATTACATTTATTTGGAAGGGTGCATCTTACAGTACTTTATATTACATTTATTTGGAAGGGTTCATCTTACAGTACTTCATATTACATTTATTTGGAAGGGTTTATCTTACAGTACGTCATATTACATTTATTGGGAAAATTTCATCTTGCAATACTTCATATTAAATTTATTTGGAAGGGTTTATCTTACAGTACTTGATATTACACTTATTTGGAAAGGTTCATCTTGCAGTACTTCATATTGTATTTATTTGAAAGGGTTTATCTTAGAGTACTTTTTATTACATTTATTTGGAAGGGTTTTTCTTGCAGTACTTCATATTTACATTATGGGAAGGGTGCATATTCTTAATTTTGGTTTGTGCAATTTTGTTATAACCATATTAACAAGTAAACTGCACCTAATTTTTTATGCAATTCTTTATAACCATAATAGCAAAGAAATTGTACTAAATGTTTTAGTGCAATTCTTTGTAACCTTATCAGCAAAGAAACTGTATTGAATATTTCCTGATTCTGTCACTTATATATGTAATTCATCGAACTAACATGAAGCACAGGCATTGGAGTAATTAAATTTGAACCATCTGCGACCTCAGTTCGTGAAGTTCATGATGCTATCTAATTCACAAAAAAATAATTTTAAAAGCAACTGATCTAATTGTTTTAAAACAACTGATCGAATCGTTTTAAAATAAGTTATCCAAACGTTTCAAAACAACTGATCCAAACGTTTGTTCATGTACACTTGTACATATATTTACCTATTATTATATTATTATATTTATATATAATTACATTCGATGTTTACGATATTTTGTTAGATTGCTTACGATACATGAAGGGCAAATTATTTACCACTGATGTGTTTCTACTACTACTACTACTACTACTACTACTACTACTACTAAACAATATACTAATAATATCCTCTTTTGGAAATGGTAACTTGGAAATATAGTTCATATTAATATTATCACAGTCTTTTTGTTTGCTTTTCCTGAACGCTTTTTAAAATATATCAAAGCATTGCAATAGACGCCTTTCCTGGAACCTGTCTCTTACATAACGTCAATACAATAGACGCCTTTACTGGAAATTTCTCATACATAACGTCAATACAATAGACGCCTTTCCTGGAACCTTTCTCATACATAACATGTTGCGATAAATGCCTTTCCTGGAACCTTTCTCATAGATAACATCAATACGTTGCAATAGACGCCTTTCCTGGAACCTTTCTCATACATAACGTCAATACAATAGACGCCTTTCCTGGAACCTTTCTCATACATAACATCAATAAGTTGCAATAGACACAGTTCTTGGAACCTTTTCCATACACAACCTCAGAAGAAATAAATACAACAGTTCTTAATAAAATCACTAAAAATGGAAGTTTCACCATGTTATATAAAGTTATGTCGGTTCAGAATAGTGATCAAAAAGTGCGACACGTTGTTTTATTATGGAGCTTTTCATTCCGGTTATCGTCAATTATTTCAGTAGAAAATGTGGCATTATCTTCAAAGATGAAATACTTCTGAAAGCTTATAGATTGCTCTTTCTGTACTCGATGCGTTACAGAGCAGCTATTACGGCAAATATATTATATTATGATGACAATCCTTTTCTCTTAGTTTAATTTGCTATGGGATACAAAGTTATAAGATTGATGACGTAATTCTTTCATCATCCAATTTGTATTCAACTATTAGAAGCTAGTCGAAAGAGATGGACATAAACTTTATTTATGATTGGCTATAGAAACTTGTACGACCACATGGTTAAAATACATTGGTAAAGAAAATGGTGGTTTTGAAGAAAAAAAAAAACCCTCTGCAAATTAAACAAGCTATGTTTAACACACATAAACATGCATACAAACACGTACAGAGAGAGAGAGAGAGAGAGAGAGAGAGAGAGAGAGAGAGAGAGAGATATTTTACACAAAAAAGAGATATAGTTGGTGTTTGCAAAAATTAGGAGCAATAAGTCCGCAACAAAAGATGCAAAAAGAAGAAATATTTATTATGAAATTGTTTAACTTCTTTGAGTACAAAAATAAAACTGTATCACATGAATCCAACCACCCTCTCACAGAAACATCAACAGGGAAAATATAACAATATAGTTAACATTTCCTAACAGACTTTAGTACAAAATAACACAATGGCAAAAAAATTCATACTACCATTTCTATCATTATATACTTTATCATACTACCATTTCTATCATTATATACTTCATTAATACTTTCAATAGCGATCAAATGTGTATAATGGACACGCTGAATTAGTTCCATGGGAGCTTCTTTAAAACGGGTTTAATTTTACTCTTAATTATTAAAGAAAAATCCTAACACACCACAATTAAACAATGTCTCAGAAACATTTACATCAAAACTGAAATGAAAAATGAAAAAGAAAAACGAGAAGACAATGAAACAACCAAGCAGCCATGCGGTGCTATTGAAGCATTACCTGGTGCTTTTTTTTCAAATGCTGTTCGTCCTCTCCAAAACAGACCCCCTCCACCAACCCACCCACCCAACAAACAAAACAACTATTGCAATATTGAAGTTAAGTAATACCGAACATTCCGCTGCAAAACAAAGCACCATGAATTATATTCTGTTTGGCTTCCATTAACGCGTGTTTGTAATATCCATTGTTATAATAATTTAAGAAAAAAACAAGGAAAGAAAATATGTATGGCATCAGTTATCTATCGATGACGGTAATAGCATTTACAAATTGTGTTCTAATTAAAATATTGGTCAAATTGGCTGCAATTAATTACATAAAATTAAATGAGTTTGCTATCAAACCAAACAATAAAAGGAGACAAATGTACCCCCCCCCCGACGAAATAGTGATTAAAAAATGGACAGTCTTGTACAGTTCTTAATATCTCAGATAAAACAGCCATTTGAGTGACTATGACGAAAGAACATGTTTTCGCCCTTACCTCAAACATTCTACCTTTTATGCGATGACTTTGAGCTAAGAGTACGTGTTGTCAGTTTATATAAAGGTAGATCTGATGACCGTAAATCTCTGAGCAGCAGATCTATCTATCTGTCTATCTATCTATCTATCTGTCTGTCTGTCTGTCTGTCTATCTATCTATCTTCTCACCCTTTATATCAAACCCTATTTTGAGCACCATTCTTTTATAGTCAGCAAACTGCAGAAAATCTATTGTTAATATCACTAAAAGTACGGTCAAACCGAATAAGTAACTACTGACGGCTGTATAATGCACTATTAAGGACACACTGCATTAATAAAACTCGATTATCGAAGTTATTTGCTGGTGTTGCAAGCAGTTGAATGTGGGTCATAATTATTATTAAATTCTACTTACAACAGGTACTAGTTTTGGTCTGTAGAGATTTTGATTTTTCCAGTCAATATTTTTGTCCCAAATTTATCAATTAATTTAGTATAATGTCAGGTTTCGGACACAGACACGTTTAGAACACATACAAGATTACGACACAGACACGCCTAGGACACAGACAAGCTTATGACACATACAAGCTTAGGACACAGACAAGTTTAGGACACATACAAGTTTGGGACACAAACACCCTTAGGACACAGACAAGCTTAGGACACAGACAAGCCTTGGACACAGACAAACTTAGGACACAGACAAGTTTAAGACACCTACAAGCTTAGGACACAGACAATCCTTGGACACAGACAAGATTCGGACACAGACAAGGTTAAGACACCAAGAAGTTTAAGACACCTACAAGATTAGGACACATACAAGCTTAGGACACAGACAAGCTTAGGACACAGAAAAGTTAAGGCCGCAGACAAATTTGGGATACCTACAAGTTTAAGACACCTACAAGCTTAGGACACCTACAAGTTTAAGACACCTAGAAGCTTGGGACACAGACATGATTAGGATACAGACTAACGCTTTCTTTAAGCGTAAATTCTATTCTGGAATAACATTTATTTTATTTATCATCTGTAACAACAGCACCACAATTTGATGCCTGAAGGAAAATAAGGTAAGCAAATTGTTTATTTTAATTTAATTTGTATAAAAAATTATTAATAACGAATATTAAAAATAACTTAATCTCTTGAAAATCATGAAAGGCAATGTTTATAGATACCGGCAAACCATTTACTTGTATTTCTTGATAGCCCCGGCATGGACATATCTAGTCCAATTGAGTTCCTAGCGTGGACAATTCTAGACCGATTTACTTCCTGGCAAAGATAAAATGGCCACTAAATGTGTTCAATAGCTTGATGGTAGTCGTATATCATTTTCAAGGAACCCTTTTAACACCAGGGCAGTCGCACCTCCCTGAGAATGGAAGGTAGCTGCATAACACGGAGGTCATGCCTATTGCATACATGTTTCTGTCTTAAAATTTTACAACACACAGTGTTTATTTCTAATTTAACTGTTTCGTTTCAGAAGCTGGAAATGTGACCACTGACAGTTTTTCATACTTCCACAGATTCTCTCCTCGACTAGCAGTGGACAATACGTCCGTCCGTCTCTGGCCCGCTGTATAATTTCCCGCCTTCTTTCCTGTTGTCCGAAACTACATGTCTTGCTGCATGCAGTCCACTGTCCCCACTCTGATACTATGCACTTATTGTCTGCAACTAAAAAACATACATGCATGTAGTCTGATTACTGGTTAATAGCATATACTAGTATCTGACACTTTATTTTTCTTGACAAAATATAGTTTGGGCAAAAGACGTAAGCTAGTTGATTATTAACTTAATGACATCAACAGAGTAAATACTTGATTTCTAAATTTCAAATCGAAGCATCATTCTCTTATAACATGCAAATAAAGGTCATTTCTAAATCTGTCGATGATACATAACTGTTTTTGCTTCGCGACCGTATGAAGGGTAATCTCATAGCTTGGAGCCTTTTGTCTAATTCCTTTCTCAAATGCCATCTACTTTATCCTTACTAATCATTGTTCAGAAACGATGTTAGAAGATTTGTAAAACTAATCCGGTATTGCAAATGTCAAAATTACAAGAATAGAACAAATAATAAGAAAAACTAACCTAATAAAGCATCTATCACTGACGTTTCATATGAAGCTGCAATATCATTCCTGTCAGCGTCTTTCTTTGTGATTGCTTGTGTCTCGTTATTTACAGCTGCTGAGTTTGTGTCTCCGGCTTCCATATCGTTGTCTCCAAAATGCATCATATTAGGCTCTACGGGTAGGCTAATTTCCATAGTCTTTCCTTTCTTTTTGAACTCTGCCACTTTTGTCAGCTCCACGTGTGCTATCCTTGGAAGCAGTTTCTTCTCAGGGTAGTAGAAAGAACTGGCCGTATGGTTTGGTCGGTTGACTTCGATTTGGTAGATTTTTTCCTGAGGGTCCGAGGGCCAATTAGGTGAAGAAAATGTAAGACCTTGGTCAGTTCCTACGTCGATGGGGAATAGGTCAACGTTTACTTTCTTTCTCCATCGTCCCTTGTCACAAAGATCAAAAGATGATAGTCCAACGATCCAGTCTGGGCTTGGAATAATCTTTACCACAAAGGATAGCTGTGCGAAGAATGACATTGAAATATAAAGTCATTTCTTTATCTAAGGAGAAATAATATAAGTTTGTATATCATATAGCATGCATTAGCTTGCTAAAAGAGAAGACCGACTGAAAGACAGTGCAGATTAACCGTTTGCAAGGAAGACAACAGCCATTGTATTGTTCTCAGGGCACTATGGCACAATGTCATCTTTCCATGCGGAACATTTATCAATGGCGTGAAATTCACAATACTAGTGTATTGGGCATATTTGCTAAAACAGTTCTCCCCCTTATCTTTAACTCATTTAATTTCAGTCATGCAAGATAGATTAAAAAACAACCAATGGCCACTATGTCCTCTTGTTACTGGATATAAATTTCTCTAAAATGTGATAGAAATGTACATTTTACAAGGAACTCGTCTACCGTAGATAAACCTCGACAAACAAGCAAGATTATTGGTACATTTGATATCGCATAGAATCAATTCTAAATAATCCAATATCAACGAAATTATGCACAACAAAAATGTGCGTCTCTGGTATGTGTGTGCGTGTGTATCTTACAGAGAGAGAGAGAGAGAGAGAGAGAGAGAGAGAGAGAGAATATATATATATGGTTATCAGCTACTCACCTTTGATCTCAATCCATCGGCAAGAAAATGGACGCTAGATCTCCCTGCTCCACTTGGGACTGATGCCGCCGTGAATGTATCTAAGATGCCCTTATACGCCTGCACTTCCTGATCATATTCGGAGGAATCGGCTTTTTCTGCAAACGACCTGACTGGAGGGGTTGCGTATGAATCAACAGACCACATGTGGTAGGAGGCATCGTGTGATCTTCCTGTAAAAAGAGGACTTGCTAGACTCTGAACGTGAAACGTAACGTAACTGACTACTGAATGATTATTGTAAGAGAATCAGCACATTATTTCATTTTTGTTTCATTGCGTTTTCTGTTATGTTATCTGCAACTTTGGTCAGATCTTCAGGTATGTGCTCAGTAAACCCAGCCAAGTGCCGACCTTTGGTGAGGAGCCATTACCATTGCTCTTCTTGGAACTGGGGATCTGCTAATGCGAACTGCAGCAAGATTTTCCAAGTCCAAGGAGGCATTAAAGCTTCGCTCACTTCGCGGTATCGTAAAGTACACTGTAATGTATCTGCTTAACTAACTAGCAATATAACTACTCTAAATAAAAATAATAATACAAAGTACACATCACATTTCCTGGTAAACCCTCTTCAGTTATTGTTGTTGGCATATGAGAAAAGGTTAATTAGTTTTAGGCGGGATTCTAATCTAAAGGAAGCTGTTGTATTGTGGCAGACGATAGACAGTAAATCACATCATTATCTGGCTGCTTCCCGCCAGGAACACCACTGCGGATTAGGAGATTCTTTGACCTTTCTGTGCTAATGTTTTGGTAGGGTTTGATGCCTTAAAGGAAATCAGGTAATCGGTATATCATATAAAGAAAGACGGTGGGGGGAGGGGAGAGGAGGGGGAGGACTGCGCCTCACATCCATACGCATCGCTAAAAGATCCCCAAAGCTACGCACACTTGCTTATGAACAAATCTCATCAATTTCTGCCTAGCTTGCGAAGCATTGACAAGACTTGAACGTCATTTCAGTTGATTTTGGTATTTATCTCTATTTCTGTAGAACTGCTGCATCTTGTAGTCATGAAACTTAATGGAAGTGTTCATCTTGAGAAGTACAAGTCAAAGTTGACAAAAGTTGGTTTGGGTGACCTACATTATGTTCTCTTCTGATTACATTACGTTCTTTTATTAGTTTTTACCTCTATGTCTCTATCCGTCTAACTCAGTGAAAGAAAATAGGTCGTGTTCTTGTTTTGGGTAAAGCGGATTGATACATGCAAATTCCCCCAACCTCCATGCAGTAGTTAAGTGCCGTGCCATAAATAAATTATAATGCTAAGATACATTAAAGGTTTACTTGACTCTCATCTAATCTATGTTAACCTTTTATCGGTGCTGCGCAACAGATTCCTGTAGATATATGCTACATTTTAAAACCCTTATTTGAAAGAATCATTAGAGAGTGCAATGATCTTTCTATTACAGTATACTAGAAGTGACTTGATTTATATTGAACTGTGATAACATTTGCCATATTTTTTAAAGTTGTTGTTCTGTTTGATATGAAACATCCACCTGTCTATGTGTGTGTGTGTGTGTGTGTGTGTGTGTGTGTGTGTGTGTGTGTGTGTAGAATGGTAATCCACTCAATTATCCATCTATCAAATAAAAATATAAAAAGGGCGCTAATTTTTTTTTGTCGTAAGACATATGGACGAAAGTGAAAAAGTTTCATAATATTTTACAAAGAATAGTATCAATTAATATTCTTTCTAATTAAACGATCTGAACAATGGTAATTCATATTTAAACAAAGCAGGGTAATCTGAGAGACAACATATCAAAATGTTATTCTAGGAGTTTACTGCTTTCTTGCAAGTAAATCATAGGAAATATCGATTAAGTTTAAGTACAGAATATACATTGTGCTAAGTAAGGATTTTCACATGCCTTGCAGGAAATGATAACATTGAAAATACTCCTATGGAGATTTAGGAAACAAACATTTTATTTTATTTGTTTAATAGAGAGCTCTTCAAACCATTTTGCTGGTATGTTACAACTGATGCAGGTGAAAAAGAAATGTCCCAGTCTATGTGTTGCTTTGTTAAACAAGAATGCAATAGTTTTGGCCATTTTTGAAATAAGGAAGATCAGACACTGAGAAAATGGAGACCAAAACTACATAGGTCAGACACAGTGAACTCCAGAAGAGAGACAGCTTCGTTTAAAAAAAAAAAACAAAACACCCCATCCCCCGAAAAAACAATACAAAACAAAAACAAAACAATACTGTGAAAAGTGAAATACTGTAATGACTCAATTTTAGACATACTTTATTTATTAATATAATGTTGATCGTTTCTGAGATATAAAAATGCGCAATCGATAAAGACACCTCCAAAATATTAAATACGTATTCATAAAAGTCCCCAAAGAATAGCAAAAATATATCTATATTTGCTGGTTAAATCTCGCCAGGTTAAACAAAGTATTGTGAACCTTTCTCCGTTTACAAAATGTTAGCAAAAATTTGATTAGTTGGTTGTACTCACCGACAAGTTTTGACCACTGTGCAGGAGGACGGTACCTTGGATACATCTTTGGAAACTTCAGATAGGTCCATTCGCCGTAGAATGTTAAATCATACTCTGCCATAATATTTGGCTTGCATTTTCCACTGACCCCTAAGGACCTAGGCTCCTTTATCTCCTTTTTCTTTCCCTCTCCTGCGAGCAAAAGAGATATAACTATCAATACTACCTTCAAGGTGTATTGTAAACTTCCAGCTAACATTATGAGTCTATAATGTCTGTACAGGTTGGCAAAATTTGTCAAATGTTCGAGGTGGACAAAGTTTGGTCGAATCCAAAAATCTCGCGCTTTATATGCTGATTAGGATTTTCAGTTCTGTGTTCTGATTGGTCCACACAACGTGACGTATATGACGATATTAAAAACCCATCTGGAATTAGTGTTATCATTTAGGTTGTTTCACACGATTAAATAAAAACCTGTTACGAATAATTTATGCCCTTTCCAGCTTGCAAGAAAGATTGCCTGCAAGTCACTTGGCCATATGACGTCACGTCAGAAAAAAATAATGGCTGTCATCCAAAAGTGTGCAATTAACACCACTCGTATTTTGTTATTTTCGCAAATGAATCTTGACAACTTCACACCAGGCCAGTCTCGACATTTTACCTACCAGGGCCAAGGGCTTCCAACAGATGCCACTACGGCTGTGAGCATTATAGATACCATATTATTGCATATAGTGTACACCTCTTGATATTCGTGATATTCGTGCTTTGTATTTCTCGCTGACCAACTTTACAGGCTTCGGATGACGTTTATTGAAAAGAAACACACAAAAATTGCTTTACAAATGTTGTAAATAAATACGTGCTGTAAATGACAACAATACGTAAAACCTAGCTTGATTAAAGAGCAGCCATAGCTGGGGAGGCACTTGCAAAGAAACATACATATTGTGAAAACGGTTGTCTGCCAAGTCTTAATCGTGCGTATGGATTACAGATAAGACCGTAATTTAATGTGCTTCAGTGTATCAAATAAGTTTGCAGACAAAACTATCTTTTTTGCTGATAATTGATTTCTCTTTCGGCTCCTTCTCTTGCACAGAAGATTAACTCACCTTTGTATAAGTGTCTTCTTTCTGAATCTCATTTTGCTCCTCGAAATGTGTTGAAAAACACTGCATGTATTTGCTATGTTAATGGTTGTTTTGTTTTGGATTTTTTTATTTTTTTATTTATTTATTTTTTTTTTTAAAGTAGCTTGAAAAATTTTCCAGTCATATCGCTACGATGTCTGCAGTGTGGCAGTTTATAGTGATGTCTAGCACTGGGGCATCATGCCGCAGACATGTAGCACGATGTCCCACCCAGTCACATTATCCTGACACCAGGCCGACCAGTCCTAACACTAACCTCTTAATGCTGAGCGTCAAGCGAGGCAACTGTTAGTACCATTTTTATAAGTCTTTGGTATGACTCGGCCGGGGATCGAACCCACGAACTCCCGCATCCTAGGCGGACGCTCTAACCACTAGGCCACCGGAGCGGTCGCTATGTCAAAGGGTTTAAACAACTTTTCCCTTTTGTTTGCTTATCTTTTGTAAGTTATAACCAATATCTTTAATGTATAACAATCATTCAGTTTTTGCAATATTCCATGTTTTGAAAAAGATTTAATAATCTCTATTACTTATTTTGGTCCATATATGTAACTGGACTGAAAATTATAGTCGACAGAAATATTGAATGACAATATAGACAATATGTCGGAAATAATACATAAACAGGGGACAGGGTATTGAGGGAGTAAACCTCAAACCTGACATAGTGAGAGTAAAATCAGTTACATTAGCTGGCATTGTTTTACATAAGACACCACAATGCAGTTTCTTGAAAATCGAAGAACATATGTTTAACGCATTAAAACTTCTTAAGTTGCAAGAAACGTCAGATAATATTGTTTCCGTGCAAATTGCAGTGCTATGTTTACTTTTAGCAAAACTCACAGAAATGTGAAGGTCAGTTTTGGGAAACGATTTGTTTTACATTTTATACAGGGAAAATCTGGGCAAAAACGACGTATCGTGTGCTAGGGAGAAGCCACATACAGACCCGACTTTATGCCGATCTCGACCTGGTCCAAATTTGAAAACCTAAAATTTCTGTTCCAGCAAATTTATAGGTTCCGTTATGTCCGCAACATTTTTCCAACATGTCGGACAGTTTCGTTATGCAACATTTTATGTCAGCACGCTTGTTATGTCGCAACAAGTTAGTCCCATATATCCACAAGTTTTGTCATATCCTCAAAGTTTTATTCTGATTTCTCCAGCAAATCAGTTACCTCCGCAACCTTTAGTTCATTTATGTCCCCACGTTCTGTTTTGTCATGAACCATTTTTGTTCCAAGAAGGCTTGCATTATCCTTGCGGCCGGTGCAGCCCCACGGCAACAGCGACAATGTGAGGAACAACAGCATCATTCCATCATTTCTGTCTCATGAGTACAAATAAGTACGAAACCAGATTGGGACCGGAATCACCTTTCATCAGCAGACAGCGTTACGACAATTCCTAACATTGCTTTTTTAATATGGGGCTAATTAAATGATATATGAAAGGCAAATAATTTTTAATTTGGTAAGATGAGTATAATGTTTGATACCATGGAATAAATAAGGTCTTGCCTTAAAAGAATGGTTTCATCCCACTCATTTTCATTTACATCAGCAAACAAGACTTTGAACGCTGGAAGTGCTACACATATTGCAGATAAGAAGTTTCTGTCACTTATTTCTTTCTCAGTTACAGATAAAAATTGGTAGTATATAGGTAATTTGCTATGGTGTGAAGTCAGACAATAAACGGTATGCATGCTGTATCAATGATATACCACGAGATGTATACATTTTTCATTAAAAGGACAATTTATACAACGAGTGGTATATCAATGATACCGAGTACATACTATACATATATTTTAATTATATCACTGTAAGGGTGCAAATTTCTGTCGATCTATGAAGAGCACGTTAATTTGGGCAGATGAACGATTAATTAGATTTATGGGGACCAGCGCGTGTTAAATCACCATAATGCACGGATTGTTAATGTCTGTGTCCTGAGAGAAGTGATTCTTAATTAAACATTCGTTTATTTAACCGTCAGACAGACTGGAAGGAATAGGGTTAACTTTCGATCTTGTATCGGAATTGTCAGATTTGAGATTTTCCAGAATTTGTTATTTGGGAATCTAGAGTCACGCGGACTACAATTTGGCACCTAGTTATTAAAGGCGGGAGATATATTTAATCCGGGTTGGTTACGCTAAACAAGAGGCGTGATTCCCACACGAAAATTCTTGGTTTTAATATGTCCCATCGCAAAATTTTAGTTAGTCTACACTTTTCTGCAAGAGAAAACAAAGGTAGGAGACTCCGAGGTCGAATTTAGAAGAAATTCACTCGTAAAATGATTGTCCAAGGGATCGGATATCTGGAAAGACGACGGACACGATTTTGGCGGTCGAAGCGAGCGAAGCTTGAAAACACAAGGTATTTTGCGCCAGTCTCATGTAATTCGTTGATATCAATATAACGATTTGTTTGATTAATTTGCTTATATTTGCATGAATTTATTTGTTTAAATTCGTAGATCAATTTTCTTGATATGAATACAACTGTGTGAGTTCTGTATATGAATCTGTACAATGATATTCTTTATATAAGTTTGATGAATTGTTTGAATGTGTCGTCTTGATTGTTATAGGAAAATATGTATCTAAGAATTTCATGCCTTACTTTAACTGATTTGAGTTACGAAAATCCGTGAGAATTCACCGACCTTAGATGATTTCACGTATGATAAAGACTTGAGTGCGTATCGACTGAAATTAACGTTGTTAAACAATGAAGTGAGATTCATATATGCTAAAGACTTGAATGTGTGTATTCGCTAGAAATAACGTAGTTAAGCCATGTAATGAATTTCATTCATTCACTTGTGTAATTGAGACGGGAACAGAACTGTTATGTGTTGCGAGATGTTAATGTGAGTCAGGTTGAAATAGCCGTTAGGAAGTACATTAATCTTAGGAAACTAGGTTTGTTTATGGTCTGCCATGTTTAGTTTGACCAGATAGACTTTGGTATCTGTTTGAATTCCGATAGAACTATATCTGACATAACGAGAGGCGGAGTAACGATCTATTCCCAGTAGGATATCTGACGGAAGATTTAGGTTGTTTCTTTGTTTATTTTGGAAGGTGCAATAGTTCCACGGGACGTATCCATGTACCTACCGATCGAGGTATCTACGTATTACGTACTTACGTATCCACCTACCCACACAAAGTTCGAAGGCCGAAAGAGGCGAGACTATAGAGAGTTTGGAGAAGTAAAAAGAAAAGTGGAGAGGACCAAGAATAACAGCCACAGTGAATTTGGAATGAACCGGAAATAATCAGGTTATGAAGTTGTACAAGGCAATGACTTCGATTGTTCACTCGATTCTGTGATGAACTAATTCTATCATTTAAAACAGATCGGCTATTTATATAAGTATATTTGTGTTTTGAAATCTGGTGAATGCTTTATTTCAAAAAGAAGTGTATCTTCCAAATGTAATGCATTGTCATGGTTGTTTATGTAATTAAATTGTTATTTTCATGTATGGGGGCTCGTGTCATTCTGTTTTATATATCTGCTCAGATCTCTATCAATCCAACCTATAAGTTCACACTTTATATAATATTTACTCGATCCGGGCAATAACACCGAAGGCGATCACCCTCTAGATAATGATAACCGAATTTCCACTACAACCCACCCCCAACAAAGTGGGGAATACGTAGCAAAGAGGGGGCTCGTCCGAGATCAGAACATTTTATTCGAGTAAAGAGTCTGAGCAAATATAGATCAGAATAAGTATCTAAACATTGATAATAGTACTTTTCAAGAAATAGCGATCAGAGTGAATCGAATCATTGTCTGCTTTTATTTTTTATATATTCTGTGCATGCAGTTTTCTTGATATTTCATTTCATATTGTGATGAAAATATTGTAAGAGATTGGGGCAGGTTCCTTGCTGTTCAGGTCGTATTCTAAATTTGTGAAGTGAAAGTGAAGAATAAACTTTGCATTCTCTTGGGAGAAGATATATTTAGGCCAACCCCGCAGTTTTAATTTACGCTTTGTTTTGTGTGATAGCGTTACGCTTAATTTGGGAAGACATTCCAGCGGTGTACTGCCCGTTTATTGATTGTTGGTGAAAGGAATAGTCTGGTTTAATTGAGTTGGGCCATACTAGAAGTAAGATAAATACGTGTTGAGCTATTTTCGAGTAGGGCAGTAAAACTTGAGTGTAGGTAAAGAACTTAATTCTTGTGTCACAGTACAAGTATACCAGAAATGGCGACAGACAGACAGTTAGTTAGAGAATTCAAGTCGATTGGTAGCAACAAACTGGGTTACGGAGGGGCCCAGTTAGCTGAATTTGTTGAGCGGAGTGTTAGAGAACACAAGTAGCAACTAGCAGCCGAACGAGAAAAAGACAGACAAGCAGCTGAGCGCGAACGAGAGAAAGACAGACAGGTAGCGGTAGCTGAGCGCGAACGAGAGCTCGAACTAGCCAGTTTGCAGGCTGAAGAAAAAGGTAGAGAACGCGAACATATATTAGCCATGGAGAGGCTGAGGATCGAAGCAGAGTCCAGAAGGGGTGAAGACCTGAACGAACGTTCAGGACCCACAAGTAGGCGATCTGAAGACAGACGACCAATACAGATCCCCATGCACATGTTCAACGACAAGGACGAAATCATTGACAACTTTTTGACACAGTTCGAAAAGTTGGCACTGGTTCATCAGCTACCCAAAGACCAGTGGGCTATCAATGTTTCGTCATTCTTACAGGGAGCCGCGAAAGACGTCTACTATAATATGACGCAGAACGAGGTAGACCACTACGACGCTTTGAAGAACGCTCTACTACGGCACCATGAGCTGTATTGGAATCGTTTCGGAAACTCTTTAGAGGATCGTCAAAAAAGAGCAACCGAAACGTACGCCCAATTCCATACCCGCGTACGCGTAATTTTTGATAAATAGATGAAAATGGCTGGTACCTCGCTAACGTATGAAGGCATACGCGAGGAAATGTTGAAAGAGCACGTCTGAAGTACATAACGAAAAGACTTTAATAGTGTTCTTAGCGGAGCGTGAATTGTCAACTTTGGATGATATAAGCGTGATGGCCGAGCGCTATGAGAGCTCGCACTAGCGTCCAACCACCTGGTGTGGCAGGGACCGACCTGGCATCAGTGAGGTGGTACCCCAAAGACGGAATGGTCAGAATGGTGGGAGGCCAGGGGCCGGAAATCTCAGCCGAGAACATTTCCGTGGGTCGGGGAAGACTCAGGGGGCAGAGAAGGATTCCACAGGGAGGAAAAGTGAGCCGGTGTGTTACGGTTGCAACAGACCAGGCCATGTCGATAAGGATTGTAGGAAGTATCGTCCGACAACAATTAATTCGGTAACTCCGAATACTGTTAAGGAACAGAAAACAGTGGAGTTGACTAACAAAGCGGTAGTTACGGTTAATGGTGAGAGGGCAACCGTACTGTTTGATACTGGCTGTAGTTATCCAGCCTTGGTAGATAGTAGATATTTCAAGCCTGGAGATTACACAGGCGAGACGGTTGAAGTCCAGTTTGCTAACCGGACGAAAGATTCGCTCCCGGCCGTTAACATTGATCTTGATTCGCCGTATGTAAAGGGACGAATTTAAGCAGCGTGTTTGTCGGGACTGTCTCATGACGTAATATTAGGGTGTACGTATGTGTTGCCACAGCCTAACCCTATGACGTGAACACCTGTACACGTGGGGTCCGTTGAGACGAGGGCTATGAAGCGAAGGTCAAGGTCAAAGCCGTTAAGACCCACGACTTCGCCCATAGACAATTTGCTACCTGGCGAGTTGAGGAAACTTCAAAAGGAAGATTTGTCTCTCAACAAGGTTCGCAGGTACGCAAAAGATGGGTCAATACGGAAATTGCCAGACGGCGAGGTGAAGTTCGCGACGAAACGCCGTATTTTGTACCGGTACGCCAGGAAAGGGGACCGATACGTTTAAACAAGTTGTTGTGCCTATAGCGAAGCAAGCAGAAGTGCTTTGGCTGGCACATGAGGGTCTACTTGGAAGCCACATGGGCGTGGTGAAGACCAGAGAGAGGTCTGTGAGGGAATTCTACTGGCCAGGTGTGTACGGGGATGTTCGGAGGTTCTGTTTGTCGTGATACAAGTGTCAGCGGGTGGCACCTAAGACCTCCCATCGCCTAGTGCCACTAGGAACCACCCCACTGATTGATGAACCTTTCTCCTGGGTGGTGATGGACCTAGTAGGTCCAATAAAACCGGCGGCAGAAAGCGATAATCGTTATATACTAACGATAGTAGATTACACCACCCGGTACCCGGAGGCCGTGGCCTTGAAAACCGTTGACTCAGTCACAGTGGCTGAGGCCTTGTTAGGAGTTTGGTCGAGAGTTGGTGTCCCTGAGGAGATACTGACTGACCAGGGGACGCAGTTTGTGAGTCAGGTGATGGAAGAGGTAAATAGATTACTGTCCATTAGACACCTGACAACTACCCCGTATCATCCGCAGTGCAATGGTTTTGTGGAGCGTTTGAATGGAACATTGAAACAGGCTCTGAAGAAGCTCTGTGAAGGTCGACCCAGGGATTGGGATCGATACCTTCCAGCGATACTTTTTGCGTATCGAGAAGTCCCACAGGCTAGTTTGGGTTTTTCACCTTACGAATTAGTCTATGGGAGGACAGTT
Source organism: Megalonaias nervosa (assembly GCA_016617855.1). NCBI lineage: Eukaryota > Metazoa > Mollusca > Bivalvia > Unionida > Unionidae > Megalonaias > Megalonaias nervosa. The sequence goes on along the minus strand of JAECUM010022145.1, from coordinate 19,856 downwards.
AGGGGACCCATGGCTGTATTAAAACAGATATGGACGGATGAACAAGCATCCGAGGAAGTGCGAACAACATACCAATATGTTATTGATCTCCGGAACAAGCTGGAAGAGGTTTCTAAATTGGCTCAGGAGAATCTCCGCGACGCAAGGGGGCGTCAAGCCAAATATTACAATAAAAGGACGAAGGAATGTCACTTCGAGGTGAGTGACAAGGTGTTGTTGTTGCTTCCGTTAGAGCACAACAAACTTCAAGTCTCATGGAGGGACCATTCGAGGTAACGGAGAAAAAGGGTGGCAGAACTGCCGTATCCAGGTAGGAGAGAAGGAGAAGCTGTACCACGTAAATCTCCTGAAACGTTACCGTGAAAGAGAGACCCACAGAGTTCGTGGTTGCTACAGTGTTAACTGAAGAACCCGACGACAACGGAGGAGAGGCTTAAGTACTCCCTAGTTGTCCTCTGACGAAGGAAGAAACCTACGTCGAAGTTGTTCTTGACGGGACGTTAACGTCAGCACAGCGTAAGGAGGTGGGTTCGTTACTCCAAGACTACTCAAGCGTCTTGACAGAACTGCCTGGCAAGACGGAATTGGAGGAGTTCACCCTAAAGCTACTGGATAAGAAGTCAGTGACGTCGAAACCATATCCGTTACCATATGCGAAATTAGAAACTGTCCGAAATGAAATTCAAGCTATGATAGACTTAGGAGTTATAGAACCAGCTGAGTCGACATATAGCTCTCCTGTTGTGTTGGTACAGAAGAAAGACGGTACACACAGATTTTGCGTCGATTACAGGAAGTTAAACAGGATCACGGAATTCCAGGTAGAACTGTTACCAGATCCTGAGCCCATATTTGCCGGGGTGACCAAAGCGAAGCATTTTTCGAAAATCGATCTGTCTAAGGGATACTGGCAAATTCCAGTTCGGAATGAAGACGGAGCAAACCTTGCCTTCGCAACTTCAGATGGGACCTACCAGTGGGTAGTCATGCCACTCGGGGTTCAGAATGCGCCGAGTGTCTTCACGCGTATGATGCGAAAACTACTTGAACCGTTAAGGGGGACTGGAGTTTCAAACTTCATGGACGATTTACTCTTAGCGACAGCTACTTGGGAGGATCATATCATTTTGATGAAAGACGTTTTAGAGCGACTTCGACAAACGGGACTGTCCGCACGACCAACTAAGTGCCATATAGGGTTTAGAAAACTAACTTACCTATGTCATACCATCAGCGAATACACGTTAACACCAGATAGTTCAAAGGTCGACCAACTTAGGGACGCAGTACGACCGACCATTAAGACGGAAGTTCGATCTTTCTTGGAACTGGCAGGGTATTATCGTCGCTATGTTGCTAACTTCAGCGCTATTGCTAGCCCATTGACTGACTTGACTCGGAAGAAAGCTCCGACGAAAGTTATATGGACAGACGCATGTGAACGAGCATATCAGACGTTGAAGGACAGACTGACGTCAGACGCAGAAGTTAAATTGCCTGATGTGACACGAGTGTTTGTCTTACGTACTGACGCTTGTGATAAAGGTTTAGGGACAGTGTTATTACAAGAGCATGACGGAAACTTATTCCCAAATGCATACAGTAGCAGACATTTGTCAACCGCAAAACGCAATTATTCAGTCTCTGAGAAAGAATGCTTGGCAATTATCTTTGGGATATCTAAATTCCAACATTACCTGTATGGACGAAAATTTATTTTAGAAACTGACCTCCAACTACTCGCCTATTTAGCTCAAGCTAAGTTGACCAATGGACTATTAATGAGATGGTCATTATTTCTACTTCTTTTTCCAGTAAAGGGGGTTCTAACTTGATATTTCTTATGACATCAAAAGTAGGGGAGTGTTTTCCTTTGCCAGCTCTAATTCTTTTAACCGAATTTGAAATTCCCTTTCTTTATTTTCTCTTTGCATTTGCATATCTAATTTTTCTTTCTCAAATTGGCTTTGTCTTTCTTTCTCTCTTTCTTCAAATTGCCTTTGCATATTTCTTCCCTTCTTTCTTTAAATTGTAACTGCATTACTTCCATTTCTGTTTCCCTTTGTATCTTTCCTATCTGAAACTGAACCTATCTTGTCTCTAATTCCAACTTTTTTTTTAGCTGGACTTCCATTTTCAAAATTTCCAAACACTCCTGGATAAAATTCAAAAAATTCTCTACTTTTGATGATATTGTAAAAAAAGCCTGTTGTTTTCACTAAAGATTTCAAACAAAATGTAAAATAGTACTTGGGATTTAAAACTAGGAGAATTTAAATTTCAAAAAACAATCTTCTGAAATATTTTAGCCAAAATTCAAATATCGCGGACGAGCTCCCAATTTTCTTATGTTACGTGTAGGTTCGAACAAATGTAACAAAAGATGAGAGTAAAGTCAACAAGCTTAGTAAATTTTAACAAAATAATTTATTTCCCTAGAAAACAAGGTAAAAATATGAAATAAGGCGCACGGTTTGTGAATATAATCCAAAAATTAATCCTAAAATTGAAAAATATAAGTCCTATCACTAAACAGTTCTAATTGAATCCAGGTTCGAATCTCGATGAAATTCCAATATATAGGCGATGACGTCAGATGAGGTTGTACTTATGGCAACAGATCCTCGTTGAATCACAGTTTATGTTTCCGTTCAGAATTCCAGAATAAATTTCCACTGAATTTCTTTGCCCCAGAACTTTTTATAAAAAAGTACACTTGTTTAGTTTTCTAGAGAATAAATTATTAAATCCCAAAAAACAGATGAACTTCAGAACAAACTGTCTTCAACAATAAAACACCTTGAGTTCTAAGGTGTAAAAATTATGACTGGACTAATCTACTACCAATTGGCTGTTTTAATCCTCGATTTTAGATCACATGGTAGCTCACGTGACAGGCGACGTGACCGCTAATTTGAGCAGCGCAATAAAAAAATGCCATTTAGCACGTAGCTAGAATAGCCCTATCTAAGAATCCAATTCTCACGCTGGAAATAAATTAAAAAAGAAAGGCTGCTTACAACTCAGCTAACTCGTAGGCCGAAAATGACCTTGGTAATAGCCAATCATTTCCGCTTAGTGTCTACAAGATCTATGAACCAGGGTGAGTTAAACATAGTGCTGAAGAAATCGTTATAATCTAATCGGGTCAAGTCAATTTTCCGAAAAAGAGATTCAAATCCAATGAAAATTATCATTACAATAAAATGCAATGAAATAAAAAACAAATAAAAAATTTAAAAAATAATTTAAAAACTAATACACAAGTAATTTAATTACATATTCGTAGCATAATAATGTATGAAATGATGTGGTATCCCCGATTAGTGTTATTCCCGCTTAGTGTTATCCCCGCTTAGTGTTATCCCTAAAGTTTCATTCAAGGTATTCATTTTATCGAAAAGAGAAATTAAAAATTATCTAAATGCTATTAAATATTGAAATGAAATTAGTTGAATAATTCAATTTACCTGCTTTTTTATAACCTTCTATGACAAAAAATAAATTGTCTAAATTTAACATCGAGAGCAAGTTGATTTGTTACTTAGTCAAATAATTTGGGTATGTTGGTGAATTTCTATTTTTGACTCACATTCCTCATATTACGCATTATGGCCTAATTATTTGTCTGCAAACATTTTCCGATTGTTCCATCAAATTTTCCAGCATTTCTTAGTGACAGCATTTGGTTTTTATAATTATTTATTTTTCTTTTTAGTTTTCATTCGTTTTATCCATATCTGAACGTGTATATTTATAGATCAGGACCTGCAGCAGTTTTTGTCTGTATCTGTTGATGATTTAACAGTTTCTTCGCTAAAACGCCCCCTTGATACTGATATATTTCAATATATACGACAACGAGATTAAATTTCATTCACCAAAATGTTTTGCTTTTTCGATTTTATATTCCTACTCGCTAATTTTTGGGGCATGAATTAGATATCAGTATACTGTACATTTGTACATTTTTATAATGTTGGTACTCAAGGTTTCATCGTCCTATTTACTTCTATTAGGAAGTTACATTCTTCATAGAGGATCTTGGTAATTAATTATATTTACAGTTTTAGAACTTGGTAATTAATTATATTTACAGTTTTAGAACTTGGTAATTAATTATATTTACAGTTTTAGAACTTGGTAATTAATTATATTTACAGTTTTAGAACTTAACTATTAATGGTCACCTAATATCCGGTGTTCTGTTGACGTACCATTAAAAGTTATAGACAAATTTTGATTGCATAAACAGAAATGCCAAATTATCTAATTTTTTCGTCTTTTTAATCATATGAAGTTAAGTTTTGTTCAGTGCATAATATCTAGGCACTTTTTCTACAGGTTAACATGAAAAGGGATAAACAAAAAGAAAAGAAAAAAAAAAAAAAAAAAAAAAAAAAACAAAAACCAAACGAGCAAAATTTAAAACTTAAATTAAGTGAATTAAATACGGTAAAACTGATTAAAAACGTGAAACGAAAGTACTTAAAGCTCCAGATCAATGTTATTTTACAAAATACAAAATAATTATTTAATTGTTATATATTGTTAAATAACAACTTTCTATGGCAACTCTAATTGCCTACAATGGCGTTTAAGGCACTCACTTCAGATATAAACTGATCAATCTGCTCCAGAAACTACATTTGCATGGTGGTAGTTTTGAATATGATCTCACCTATTCGTAAAACACTGCAATTATTTCAGACAGATTTGTGCGCAACGTACTGGTACACACATCGGTCGATTTATTACATTTTTTTTCGGCATTTCTCGGGCTTCTGCCAGACTGAATCATCGTTGTTTTGGTCTTGTGACTTAAGTTTTCAAGACAAAATCTAAATGTTTTTCTCTCGATGCATCTGCAATAACTTACTGACAGAAAAAGCTGTCGATAGGATATGTATCCAACAGGATTAGTTTATAAACATCAAGAATATGGAATTACTGGTAAATCTGGATCAACCGAAAGCTACTTTAAGGATCGTTAAAAGATCCTTAAAAAATATTCTTCTATCGAAATTCATTGTCAACAAAATTTTAACAAGCTACTATATTTCTCCAAAGTTCCTTGTTAGGTCCTTTATTATTTTGTTTATTATCAGATATAATGCATACAGTTTGAACTAGTTTAAAAGATGACTTTTTTGCTGATGATACTTGGAACTTCTTCGTCAGATACTTTACAAGTACACTGTATTGTAAACAATGATTTTTGAACTTGGCTTGTTGCTTTTTATCCTTCGAATATTAATATCGTATTAAATGTAAGCAGGCTAACTTAATTTCCTTCCTGAAGTTGTCTTTTGATCCCATCAGTTTGCTTCTTGTCGAAAGTCAGCGACAACTTAGACTAGCATGAAATGTCAGCGACACCTTAGACTAGCATCAAAAGTCAGCGACACATTAGACTAGCATCAAAAGTAAGCGACACCTAAGACTAGCATGAAAAGTAAGCGACACATTAGACTAGCATCAAAAGTAAGCGACACCTTAGACTAGCATCAAAAGTTGGTGACACATTCGACCAGCATCAAACGTAAGCGACACCTTAGACTAGCATCAAAAGTAAGGGACATCTTAGACTAGCATGAAAAGCAAGCGACACATTAGACTAGCATCAAAAGTAAGCGACACATTAGACTAGCATAAAAAATAAGGGATACCTTAGACTAGCATCGGAAGTCAGCGACACCTTAGACTAGCATCAAAAGTAAGCAACACCTTAGACTAGCATTAAAAGTAAGCGACACCTTAGACTAGCATCAAAAGTAAGCGACACATTAGACTAGCACCAAAAGTCAGCGACACACTAGACTAGCATCAAAAGTAAGCGACACCTTAGACTAGCATCAAAAGTAAGCGACACCTTAGAATAGCATCAAAAGTAAGCGACACATTTGACTAGCATCAGAAGTCAGCGACACATTAGACTAGCATCAAAAGTCAGCGACACATTCGACTAGCATGAAACGTAAGCGACACCTTAGACTAGCATCAAAAGTAAGGGACATCTTAGACTAGCATGAAAAGTAAGCGACACATTAGACTAGCATCAAAAGTAAAGCGACACATTAGACTAGCATCAAAAGTCAGCGACACCTTCGACTAGCATCAAAAGTAAAGCGACACATTAGACTAGCATCAAAAGTAAGGGACATATTAGACGCATCAAAAGTCAACGACACCTTAGACTAGCATCAAAAGTAAGCGACACCTTAGATTAACATCAAAAGTAAGCGACACCTTAGACTAGCATCAAAAGTAAGCGACACCTTAGATTAACATCAAAAGTAAGCGACACCTTAGACTAGCATCAAAAGTAAGCGACACCTTAGTCTAGCATCAAAGTAAGCGACACCTTAGACTAGCATCAAAAGTCAGCGACACATTAGACTAGCATCAAAAGTCAGCGACACATTAGACTAGCATCAAAAGTAAGCGATACCTTAGACTAGCATCAAACGTAAGCGACACCTTAGACTAGCATCAAAAGTAAGCGACACCTTGGACTAGCATCAAAAGTAAGCGACACATTAGACTAGCATCAAAAGTAAGCGGCACATTACACTAGCATCAAAAGTCAGCGACACCTTAGACTAGCATCAAAAGTAAGCGACCCATTTGACTAGCATCAAAAGTCAGCGACACATTAGACTAGCATCAAACGTAAGCGACACATTAAACTAGCATCAAAAGTCTGCGACAACTTAGACTAGCATGAAAAGTCAACGACACCTTAGAGTAGCTTCAAAAGTCAGCGACACATTAGACTAGCATCAAAAGTAAGCGACACCTTAGACTAGTATAAAAGTAAGCGACACATTTGACTAGCATCATTAGTCAGCGACACATTAGACTAGCATCAAACATAAGCGACACCTTAGACTAGCATCAAAAGTCAACGACACCTTAGACTAGCATCAAAAGTCAACGACACCTTAGACTAGCATCAAAAGTCAACGACACCTTAGACTAGCATCAAAAGTCAACGACACCTTAGACTAGCATCAAAAGTCAACGACACCTTAGACTAGCATCAAAAGTAAGCGACACATTAGACTAGCATCAAAAGTAAGCAACACATTAGACTAACATCAAAAGTCAACGACACCTTAGACTAGCATCAAAAGTCAACGACACCTTAGACTAGCATCAAAAGTAAGCGACACATTAGACTAGCATCAAAAGTAAGCGACACCTTAGACTAGCATCAAAAGTCAGCGACACCTTAGACTAGCATCAAAAGTCAACGACACCTTAGAGTAGCATCAAAAGTCAGCGATACCTTAGACTAGCATCGAAAGTAAGCGACACCTTAGACTAGTATAAAAGTAAGCGACACATTTGACTAGCATCATTAGTCAGCAACACATTAGACTAGCATCAAAAGTAAGCGACACCTTAGACTAGCATCAAAAGTCAACGACACCTTAGACTAGAATCAAAAGTCAGCGATACCTTAGACTAGCATCGAAAGTAAGCGACACATTAGACTAGCATCAAAAGTCAGCGACACCTTAGACTAGCATCAAAAGTAAGCGACACATTAGACTAGTATCAAATGTAAGCGACACCTTAGACTAGTATCAAAAGTAAGCGACACCTTAGATTAGCATCAAAAGTCTACGACACCTTAGACTAGCATCAAAAGTCAACGACACCTTAGACTAGCATCAAAAGTAAACGACACATTAGACTAGGATCAAAAGTAAGCGACACATTAGACTAGCATCAAATGTCGACGACACCTTTGACTAGCATTAAAAGTCAACGACACCTTACACTAGCATCAAAAGTAAGCGACACATTAGACTAGCATCAAAAGTAAGCGCCATCTTAGACTAGCATCAAAAGTAAGCGACACATTAGACTAGGATCAAAAGTAAGCGACACCTTAGAATAGCACCAAAAGTAAGGGACACCTTAGACTAGCATCAAAAGTAAGCGAGACATTAGACAAGCATCAAACGTCAACGACACATTAGACTAGCATCAAAAGTAAGCGACATCTTAGACTAGTATCAAAAGTAAGCGACACCTTAGACTAGCATCAAAAGTCAGCGACACCTTAGACTAGCATCAAAAGTAAGCGACACATTAGACTAGCATCAAAAGTCAACGACACCTTAGGCTAGCATCAAAAGTTAACGACACCTAAGACTAGCATCAAAAGTCAGCGACACCTTAGACTAGCATCAAAAGTCAGTGACACCTTCGACTAGCATCAAAAGTCAACGACACCTTAGAGTAGCATCAAAAGTAAGCGACACATCAGACTAGCATCAAAAGTAAGCGACACATTAGACTAGCATCAAAAGTCGACGACACCTTTGACTAGCATCAAAAGTCAACGACACCTTAGACTAGCATCAAAAGTAAGCGACAAATTAGACTAGCATCAAAAGTAAGCGCCATCTTAGACTAGCATCAAAAGTAAGCGACACATTAGACTAGCTTCAAAAGTAAGCGACACCTTAGAATAGCACCAAAAGTAAGGGACACCTTAGACTAGCATCAAAAGTAAGCGAGACATTAGACAAGCATCAAAAGTCAACGACACATGAGACTAGCATCAAAAGTAAGCGACACATTAGACTAGCATCAAAAGTAAGCGAGACATTAGACAAGCATCAAAAGTCAACGACACATGAGACTAGCATCAAAAGTAAGCGACACATTAGACTAGCATCAAAAGTTGACGACACCTTTGACTAGCATCAAAAGTCAGCGACACCTTAGACTAGCATCAAAAGTCAACGACACCTTAGACTAGCATCAAAAGTAAGCGACACATTAGACTAGCATCAAAAGTAAGCGCCATCTTAGTCTAGCATGAAAAGTCAACGACACATTAGACTAGCTTCAAAAGTAAGCGACACCTTAGACTAGCATCAAAAGTAAGCGACACATTAGACAAGCATCAAAAGTCAGCGACACCTTAGACTAGCATCAAAAGTAAGCGACACCTTAGACTAGCATCAAAAGTCAGCGACACCTTAGACTAGCATCAAAAGTCAGCGACACCCTAGACTAGCATCAAAAGTAAGCGACACATTAGACTAGCATCAAAAGTCAGCGACACCTTAGACTAGCATCAAAAGTAAGCGACACCTTAGTCTAGTATGAAAAGTAAGGGACACCTTAGACTAGTATCAAACGTAAGCGACACCTTAGACTAGCATCAAAAGTCAACGACACCTTAGACTAGCATCAAAAGTCAACGACACCTTAGAGTAGCATCAAAAGTAAGCGACACATTAGACAAGCATCAAAAGTAAGCGACACATTAGACTAGCATCAAAAGTCAGCGACACCTTAGACTAGCATCAAAAGTCAACGACACCTTAGACTAGCATCAAAAGTAAGCGACACATTAGACTAGCATCAAAAGTCGACAACATCTTTGACTAGCATCAAAAGTAAGCGACACCTTAGACTAGCATCAAAAGTCAACGACACCTTGCACTAGCATCAAAAGTAAGCGACACATTAGACTAGCATCAAAAGTAAGCGCCATCTTAGACTAGCATCAAAAGTAAGCGACACATTAGACTAGCATCAAAAGTAAGCGACACCTTAGACTAGCACCAAAAGTAAGGGACACATTAGACTAGCATCAAAAATAAGCGACACATTAGACAAGCATCAAAAGTCAACGACACATTAGACTAGCATCAAAAGTTAGCGACACCTTAGACTAGCATCAAAAGTGAGGGACACCTTAGACTAGCATCAAAAGTCAACGACACATTTGACTAGCATTGAAAGTCAGCGACACCCTAGACTAGCATAAAAATAAGCAACACCTTTGACTAGCATCAAAAGTAGGCGACACCTTAGGCTGGCATCAAAAGCGACACCCTAGACTAGCATCAAAAGTCAGCGACACATTAGACTAGCATCAAAAGTCAGCAACATCCTTGACTACCATAAAAAATAAGCGACACTTTAGATTAACATCAAAAGTAAGCGACATCTTAGATTTGCATTAAAAATCAGCGACACCCTAGACTAGCATTATGTTCTAATGTCAATAGACCAATCATGTTGGTAATAATGTTGTGGGGTGGTCTTAAGCCATTTTCAGCAGATGATAGGCTATGCGTATTTTTTTATCTTTTGTCATTTGGTAATTCTCAAGGATATAAGGTTTGTAGTTGCATATTTTAATTGTTCTTTTTTTAATGTAACGTTAGATTTATTATTGAAAAGTAACTTGAAACTAAACAACTAAAGAAACTCTGCAACATTCCTAAACGTACAAATACATATCCACGAAACTAAATTTTTTATGTTTATAAAACTAATGTTTTCTTTGGAGGATTTTTGTATAATTTAGGGATGGACCTAGACAAGTTGGCTAACACGTGTCCAATATCATATTATTTAATTAAACTTAGAATAAAATATATTTAAAACCAAAATAAAATCTGCCAAGGCATTGTTTTTGGTGTAAATAATTTTAAAAAATGACAAAGAAGGTACTAATTGGTGGTAAGTACAAAAATACAAGATGAAAAACGATGAAAACCATTGTTTTGTCAAGTACGCGACAAGAAAGGAATCGTTATTAAAAGTGTGTTTAACTAAGAAAACATGCAAAAAAATTAACTTGCTTTCTGAAAAAGAAATGTAAAGTATGAACCTTCAATAAATTAGAGAACATCACAAATAAAACGTTTCCAATAATATCTGTTACTTTATTTGAAATATGAAACTATTGTTTATTTTTTTGTTGTTGTTGTTTAGTGGTTTAACGCCGTTTTGCAGCCGAATATAGGCTATATATGGCGGCTAGTATAAATGGTTGAGGAAGAGCCCGGGGAAATCCTGGTAAGTACCACTGACCCACGAGAAGCTACTGGCAAGCTTTCTCACATATCTACATTGACCCAGCCCGAAACTCGAACCTACGCGGACAGAGGCAAGATCTGTAAAGATGAGCGACTTAGACTACTCGAATCCCGAGGCCCCAAAATAGGAATAAATATCCATAAATAATTAAATAATATACTACAGAAGAAAAGAACGCAGCACATGAGAGGACGCGAATCATTCGTATGTTAAAGAGTGAACTAATATCACAACTCTCAAAATAGATATTGAAAGTTTCGTATAATTCAGGGAGCGATTTAAATTGAGAATAAAAGTCGGTAGATGCAATTGTTAATTTTGTTATGACACAATGAATTTCAATCTCTTGTTTTACCATGAAAAGTATTGAAAAACAATCGGATAAGTGTGAGACATAATGGAACGTACCGACTAACAGGAACCAAATCTTGGAGCAATAGAACATGTCGATATTTTGGTTGGGTATTTAGTTGGTACGTCGTTATGGATTTAACGCCATTTTCAGCACATGATAGAGTACACATGGCGGCTGGTGTATTTGGTGGAAAAAGAACCCGGGAAACCCCCAGGAAGAGCCAGCGACCCACGGGAAGGTACTGGCAAATTCTCTCACATACCCACGTTGACCGAGCCCGAGACTCGATCTCACTTGGACAGAAGTGAAATGTAAGTGATCTCTAAAGGCGATTGCCATATACCATCCGATCAGTCGGGGACCCCGACATTTTGGAATAAAAGGCTGCTGTGCAAACAGAACACGCGTACATATTAAAACAAAAGTTGCGGATACAATGGAGTGAGCAGACATTTTGGAATAAAAGTGGGTGACACAATTGTATCCACAACGTTAGTGGGATTAAAAAACGCAATATATTGAAACCCGCGGACATGTTGACACCAAAGGTTGCGGACACCCTAAGTCATGCCAATCACTGGGATAAAGCTCTTAACATAATGAAACTTGCGGACATATTGAAACCGCATGTTGCGCACATAACGGAATGGGTGAATTAGTGCGGCGGACATATTGGAACAGAATATTGCGGACATAACGAAATGGATGAATGGTACGGACAAAGTGAAACATGCAGACATTACGGGGCGTATAAAGCGTGTTTTATGTATTTGAGAGGGAACGTATTTAGCTATACTACATCCTTGAATAACCAGGGAAAACAAAATGGGAGGGGAAAAAGCTTCATTGCCAACATGATGAAAGATGAAACACTTGAAGCTGCTGGCTTGGCATCAGACTTGTTTACACCTCTCATGTCTGCAACTTTTAAAAAGATGTAAGTGCATTTAGGCTAGAGTGGCCTAACACTGCTAGAACATAAACATTTCGTGCAGATAACATCGTAGTTTGAACTTTGTAGTACTTCTTTTGAGGGTAAAGCTCTTGTGCATAAGAGAGGGCTAAATTAGACAAATTATGTATACAAGTATCTGGCTTTAGTTTAACATAGATTCCCTTTATCGACAGTGGTATTGTACGGCCATGCTCAAAGGAAAACAATGCGGACCTTTGGTGGTTTTCTGGAATGCGGATCTCATTTTTAACTTGTCTCAGAGCCTTAGTATGCTGACAGCTTTGACTTGTCCTCAGACCAAAGCAGTAAGTCACGTACAAAGAATGACAAAGGCTAGAAACGTACCAATTATATGAATATACGAAAAACTTACCAGGTTTTGTTGAATCATTTTAAATGCCAATATTTTTGGCTTCCTATTCACTTCTAGAGCTATTCATATAAACATTTTGGAAAAAAGTTTAAAATGTAATAAATGTCGATTGAAGGATGACGGGCGACGGACGCATGGTCACCAAAAACTTAATTGATTATGGGCGAGATGAGCAAATAAAAAAGGAAGATCTAATGGGTTGTTTTCAGCAACGTCAGAACATATCAGTTACACAGTAGAACTACAAAGTCTTGAAACTACATTTTTAAAGAGGAACGGAGCAACAAATACACGGCGAGAGAAAATGTAAAGCATATTTATATAACATAATAGAGGTTTATTTTTTTCTTGTGGAAAGTTAGACTTGGCTATGTATACCCCCCCCCCCCGAATAATACATTCTCCAGAAATGAAATGTGTTCCCATATAACCATCATAAATTGAAGGACAGAAAGGCACTAAAATGAAGTAAATTGCAATGTTCGTGTCAACAGAAAAAGAGGGTCCATCTTTATAGACACATACAAGTTCATGTCAACAGAAATAGACGACACATATTGGATTAGGTGCCTGAACTTGAGGTTAAATGTTTCAAATACAACCAATTCGAACGCGTCGTCTTGCGTTGTCTCGTATTATTACACATATTTTCACTGTCTCTTATTATTACACATATTTTCAATGTCTCTTATTATTACACATATTATCAATGTCTCGTATTATTACACAGTCTTGCGTTGTCTTGTATCATTACACATATTATCAATGTCTCGTATTATTACACAGTCTTGTATTGTCTCGTATTATTACACATATTATCAATGTCTCGTATTATTACAAATATTATCAATGTCTCGTATTAATACGCAGTCTTGCGTTGTCCCTTATTATTACACATATTATCAATGTTTCGTATTATTACACAGTCTTGCATTGTCTCGTATTATTACACATGTTTTCAATGCCTCGTATTATTACACAGTCTTGCGTTGTCTCTTATTATTACACATATTATCAAAGGCTCTACCATGCAAATGAAGTGATCAAGGAAGGCCCGTGGCCGACAATAAATATTAGTACTGCCATTTAATAACAATGTCGATAAATAAAGAGGTACTGCCATTTATGCTGACAAATAAATAGCGGTTCTGACATTTAATAACAATGCCGACAAATAAATAGCAGTATTGCCATTTAACAATAATGCCGTTAAATAAATAGCGGTACTGGCATTTAATAACAATGCCGACAACCAAATAGCTGTACTGCCATTTAATAAAAATGCCGACAAAATATAATGGTACTGCCATTTAATAACAATGCCGACAAATAAACAATGCTACTGCTATTTAATAACAATTCCCAAAAATAAATGATGGTACTGCCACTCAGTAGCCATGCCGGGAAAGATATAGAGGGGGTATTCCCATTGAGTAGCTTATCTTTTAAGGTAATATACAAAGCATGAAAGATATTGAGGGGTTATTCTCATCGAGTACCCTATCTTTAAGAGTAATATACAATGCAGTAATCCTATCAGTACAATATAATTTTATTCTGTACCGTTCCTTCATGGGCTGATGTAACCTTTAAAGTTTAAATAGTGTTAACATTGCTATGTAACTATATAAAGATATAATGGATGTAACATTGCTATGTAACTATATAAAGATATAATGGATGTAACATTGCTATGTAACTATATAAAGATATAATGGATGTAACATTGATATGTAACTATAGAAAGATATAATGGATGTAACATTGATATGTAACTATAGAAAGATATAATGGATGTAACATTGCTATGTAACTATATAAAGATATAATGGATGTAACATTGCTATGTAACTATATAAAGATATAATGGATGTAACATTGCTATGTAACTATATAAAGATTTAATGGATGTAACATTGCTATGTAACTATATAAAGATATAATAGATGTAACATTTTGTTTTGTTCTGGCTTTCTTTTATCTGTTTGAACTGTCAACTTTTCGCATCAAAATGGGCCTTTCTTCAATTCACTATCGACCAGCATGCTAATACAAAAAGTTTTACGTACATGAATACATCGGTGAAAGCTGTTAACAATGACATTGTGGATGCTACGGAATTTATATCATCTGTAGTTATAAATGATGGTCAATGTTTAAATGTTTTAGAGTGAGGAAAACAGTATTATTCTTAAACTGAAACCTCCTCTCGAGCAACTCCATATTCTGGTTCAGATAGCCACGGCCTTATTCAAGTGAACTGTTAAAATGGGTTTACCTTAATCGCTCAAGAAATAAATCAAATGAAAATAAAAATAAAATTGAGTGAGCTACTTAGTAACGGAGGGTAAAATTCAATCGTTTCTTGTAAAATGTCTATTTTTTGCTGCGAAATCGTTAGCCTAAATTATTGTTTAAATTGCTCCTTCATGTCCACTGTTTATTTTGTTTTCAAATAAAAAATCTTTGTTTATTTGACAATGGACTTTTGTCTCTTTAAGTCATTCATATGTTAACATAGAATTTTGTCCCATTAAGTCATCATATGTTAATATACACTTTTGTCTCAAGAAGCCCTTCATTATGTTAACACTGACACGTGTCAATATACGGTAGATGAAAATGTTATAATAGCCGTTTCTTATTTATTATTATTATTATTATTATTATTATTATTATTATTTTTACATGTATTATTATTATTATTATTATTATTAGTAGTAGTAGTAGTAGTAGTAGTAGTAGTAGTATTGCAGTAATAGCACGGCCATAGCCACACAGCACGCAACGGCATTGTAAAGGTGTGCAGTATATTGACTATGAACCCCAAATGGATTGACCTGAGTTCCTGGATGTACCAAATTAGTGGATTGACTTGAGTTCCTGGATGTACCAAATTAGTGGACTGACTTGAGTTCCTGGATGTACCAAATTAGTGGATTGACTTGAGTTCCTGGATGTACCAATCAGTGGTGTCTGTTTACAGTTGTAATATGCCGCACTGTAGCACAGTTACGCTAAAACAGATGAACTGGCTGAAGTCCATGATTTTGTCAGTGAATGGAGCAACCGAGGAAACAAAGACAAGTCAACATAACTAAGAACACAACAATTCCAAACTGAATACTTTTTTTGAACTATCGCAGGAAAAAATACCACAACGTAAAGAATAATGGACGGATAAGACAAATGAAAGCGCTGATTAATCCATAAGACCACCGCATATCGATTAAGGAAGAGGCAAGACAATTTGACAATTTGCTCTGATTACAGGCTGTATTATGCTGTGATGTCTTCATTACGAGTCTTCAAATAAGCGTGTTTTGCCAACAAATGCAACCCTCCACCAGGTGAAAAACAAATTAAGGACATTTTTCTTCAAGACATTATAATGATTATTTGCATACTGTAAATCTTCACTTACAGAAACATTAATTCTCTGTGCGTTCTGGTTAGTATTAGTGTATCATAAAACAATTTCATCTACTGCAGAGACGATTTTTTTTTTTTTTAATGAATCGCGCAATACAAATAAAAAGTTTGTTTTTAATCAAATGGTTTTATGCACGAACAGGCATATTAATTAATCACTCGTCCTATATTTAAACGATGATAGGGTCCAAAATAACAAAGTCCAATAGTGTTTTCCAACAAACAAGGTAATTTTCGAATGCAATTAAATTGTTACCAATATGAACTATTTCGTTCCAGCATAAGTAAATTGTATGACTACATACGTAAGTGCGTACGAAAATACATACGTACGTAAGGATTTAGCAGAGCATACATTCGAAGTGCCCAGGTTACATCTACGCAGTTCGGACACTTGGCCTTTGTCAACATTTATCTAAAAAAGTCGGTGAATATGGATTTGGTTTAGTTTTGAAGCCAGTTCGTGTATTCGGTGGTAGGTATAAATAAATTCCAGAGTACATACATACATACATACATACATACATACATACATACATTCATACATACATACATAATTGCATCTATCCATCCACCCATCCATCCATACATCCATCTATCCATCCATCCATCCATCCATCCATCCATCCATCCATACATACATACATCCATACATACATACATGCATGCATGCATGCATGCATCCATCCATCCATCCATACATATATTGTTACAAAATAAACCTACATGCAGATATGTATTCGTACGCACATACAATAGAAAGAAAAAGCAAGTCTTTATTTCTTAAACCTTGAATTGGTGTTTTGTTCAAAAAAACGGAATTAAATTTTTGAAGAGTATAGCAGAACTCAATAAAACCATGTTAAAAATATATAGCTGTTCTGCATAGCGAACTACACACACATAACAACAAATGGCTAAATTTAACGGCCGTCATCCTATGTTATTATATTTTACGTCTCTTCTTTTGACCGATCTTTATTATTTTTTTTCTTGGTTTCGTTTAATTAAAAGCCGTCTATTTGTGTTTTTATTTTTAGCGTTATTGGAATATAAAGATCTGACAATAAATAAATAAATAAATAAATAAATAAATCACCCTTCCTGAAGTTTCCCGGTAATAGAAAAGAATCGATAAATATGAATCACCGTACATCTTTAAAGGTCCCTGCAGGAATCGAATTTTTTCTACAAATATCTCAACTGTCAGTTTTCAAACAACAAATATTATTGTGTAAAAATGAAAGATGAAATAGCAGGAACCTTATCAAAGTCCACCTTCCCCAGAACATTATTCATGAAAATTTCAGAGTCTGTGTTTTGGCAGAAGACTCCAGGGGTAGGGGTATAGCTCTTTCTTGTATGGGTACGAGGGAATGTGACATGCAGGTAACAATTCACTTAACACTTAAAGTATATATTTAAAGTAGAGAACAACTACCACTCTTTTCAAGAAATGTTTGATCTGCTTTTGTCGTTTCATAAATTAACTCAGCATTTAAAATGTATCTGTAGCACAAAACCAAGTTTATAAAGGTATCTCCTATTCGCCATATAATACAATCTATCCCAAGCAGTTAATTTAACTTAAGTACTTTGTACTCAGGACTGCCAGGAAAAACGCCCAGCGAACCGCCCGCCACTGCGTCAACACCTACTGACTGAACTTCTGCACCAGCATACATACAGCTGCCGACACTGGGGATACAAGAGGCATGTACGAGGGTATCAAGAAGGCCCCCTCCCATCCTTCAAGACCGCACCCCCCTCAAGTCCAAGACGGACGTAGTCATCACAGACCAGGGGAAACAGCTGCAGCGCTGGGTTGAGCACTATCTTGAGCTGTATGCAACCCAAAACTTCGTCACCGACACCTCTCTGAACGCCATCTCAGACCTGCTAGTCATGGAGGAACTAGACACACCGCCCACCCTGGAAGAGCTCAGAAAATCCATCGACTGCCGCGCTTGTGGGAAGGCCCCTGGGAGCAACGGCATCCCACCTGAAGTCCTCAAGAGCGGGAAACCAGCACTACTCCAGCTCTTGCACGAACTCCTCTTGCTCTGCTGAGAACAGGGACACATCCCCCAGGGCATGCGAGACGCCAACATCGTCACTTTGTACAAGAACAAAGGAGACCGTAGCGACTGCAACAACTAACGGGGCATCTCCATCCTCTGCATCGTCGGAAAGGCTTTCGCACGTGTCGCCCTGGTGCGCTTGCAGACCCTAGCCTCCTGCGTCTACCCAGAATCCCAGTGCGGCTTCCGAGCCGGCCGGTCGTCTGTAGAAATGATCTTCTCACTACGCCAGCTGCAGTATAAGTGTCGTGAGCAGCAGATGCCCCTCTACATCGCCTTCATAGACCTGACAAAGGCGTTTGACCTGGTCAGCCGGAGCGGACTCTTCAGGCTCCTGGAGAAGATCGGCTGCTCCCTACGACTGCTCGCTGTCGTCACATCGTTCCACGAGAACATGCACAGCACAGTGTGCTTCAACCGCGCAACATCAGAGGCTTTCCCAGTCAGCAGTGGAGTGAAGCAGGGCTGCGTCCTCGCGCCGACGCTTTTTGCCATCTTCTTCTCCATGCCCATACAGTACACATTCAAGGACTGTAGCGAGGGAGTGTACATCCACACCAGGGCTAACGGCAAGCTGTTCAACATCACTCGTCTCCGTGCAAAGACTAAAATCACAGAGGTTCTCATCCGTGAATTGCTCTTCTCCGACGATGCAGACTTGACATCACATATGGAAGATAGACTACAGCAGCTGATATGTCGCCTCTCCCACGCCTGCAAGGAGTTTGGACTGACCATCAGTTTGAAGAAGACGAACGTCATGGCGCAGGATGAAGACCCCCTCCCACCATCGCCATTGATGGGTACAACCTTGAAGTTGTTCAGAACTACACATACCTTGGGTCCACCATCTCAAGCTCGCTCTCCATTGATGCTGAGGTGAACGGCAGGATTGCCAAGGCCTACCAGGCCTGCGACCTCAGCACACTCCTCTACAGCAGCGAGGCATGGACCACCTACACGAGCCACGAAAGGAAACTCAACAGCTTCCACCTGAGATGACTGCGGAGCATTCTGTACATCCAGTGGCAGGACAAAGTACTCAACACAGAGGTCCTGGAACGCGCCAGCATGAACAGCATGTTCTCCATTCTCAGCGAGAGGCGCCTTCGCTGGATCGGCAACGTGGAGAGAATGGATCCAGGCCGCATTCCCAAGGGAAGAGCTAGCAGAAGGCGCACGACTGACTGACGGCCACGTCTGCGTTACAAAGATGCATGCAAGAAGGACACGAAGGCGGTCAACATGAACGTCAACAACTGGGAGAGCTGTGCTGACGACCGCTCCGCCTGGCGCCTTGCTGTCAGACAGGGCGTTCAGAAAGCCGAGGAAACGAGAAACACAAACCTCGCTACAAAGAGAGCCAGGAGGAAGGCGAAACAAAACAGCCTCAACAAGCATCAACGTTCACCTGCAGCAAGTGCAACAGAGACTGTCACTCTAGGGTCGGACTCTTCAGCCACTCGCGAAGGCGCAGATAGAACACCCAACCGGAAGCTACACCATCGTCTCCCGAAGACGGACGGATGCCGACGACGCCTTTGTTTATTACACTTAATCAGCTTGAGCTATGCTGAAGGAGTGAGACGTTGTGTACTTATTCAACTCATTACACAGGATGGACGCACTGTATTGACCCATTGTGTAGAAACTGAAAACAAGTTTTGTTTTTGCTCTGACCTCTGTTTCAATGTACGTACATAGTGAAGCAGACAGCTTAATGTTTATGTGCCATCATGTATTTTGGCCATACGACTTTCAATGATCACAGCAAAAACTATACATTGTAATTCATTCTAA